>JAUJYZ010000842.1:22500-24950 GCA_033675265.1 Actinostola sp. cb2023 | reverse complement strand
CAATATGAACTATTGTTAGTCAAATTTTCAGGAATTCAGGACGGTGATATACTGTGAAAGCCCCAAAGATGGCTTTAAATTTAGAAACTTTACAATTCTTAAATACGATCATCATGTATAAAGTTTTGTATGTACAATGTAGCCGTCAATATATACATTGTACATGTACAATCATAAAGATTTCTAATCATAGCCTATCCTTATTTAGTACTACTATTTAGTAGAGTTAGTTTTTAACCTAAAAATGTTCCATTGCCTGCATTTTTTGGCGATGCTATTTAATTGAATGATTTTTTTATTGAATGTTTTTATTTATTTTTGATTTTTGATTTTTGATTTTTTAATTGAATGATTTATAGTAACTAGCACAAGTTAACGTTAGTACATGTATGTTACAGTGCGACTACACCAACCAAGGCCACCCAAACAAATTTTCATACAAATTATCCAATCACAATTGAGTATTTAAACAATAGAATCTGCACACATTTTCATTATAAAATAATTTAGATATAACGCGCGCTCTGATTGGTTAATTACTATGTTGATATGAGGCTATGTAAACATGGTTCATGACCTTGAACAACCTTGAAGCGATGCAGTGGATTTGATTGTAAAAATAACTGACTACAAATGTATTTTTTTCTGTTGTCAAACATGTTTTATTTACTAAACAAAAGCCATAGAATTACAGTTTTTCTTGTTTAGTTAAGTTCAAGTTCTATCTAGATGTGATTTTGATGATTTTAAACCGAAAATTAAGTAATTTTGCAAGAATTGAGCTTCAAGTTCATTCAAACTCGGCTGGCAAGAAACTCGACGAATCGTCCAATTATTTCTGTCCACAATAACGAAGAAAACTAAATATAACGGCTCAGTTTTCTCAATCACATACTAACCATTTTGTAAGTTATACTTAGCTACACATAAGTCTTATATTTTCTCAAGTGTACGACTGAAAATATCAAGAAAAGATAGCCGTATTTATACTCACAAAAGAGTAAAAACAGAGCGATTCTTGTAGCTATACACGGCGGGTTCGCCAGAACATTCATATCTCTAGTAAAATATGTCAAAGAGAAAACATATCTTGAAATGTCTCAGAAACATCCATCGTTTATACATTCTTGTCGAGAAAAGTGACGAAAAGATTCAAAAATACGACAAAAACTGTGGATATTTGGCTACCTGACTTCGTGCTCCATTCATCAAGATGTCAAATATTTCAGAAAGTTTGACGACTCTTCGTCATTGATCGTGATTCGGCTCAACTTTTCTCACTTTTCTTCGTGTTTCGTGTTCACAGGATACAAAAACAAAGTGTAACAAGCATTCTTCTGCAATTTTCTGACAGAAAATAGCATTCTTCAAATCGTTTTTCGTGTCAAAACAGTAAACTGCACAGATAAAAGTTGTCGAGTCGCTTTGCCATTTTGATTTCTTTCGTGAGATTTGATTGGATGATGGGCGATTTCTGACGCTTTTCAGGAGAATTGAAATTTTGATCACTAAAATCTCGCGTAAATAAAGGAGTTTTACGAAAGAAATCCTTCTAGTTATTTTATATAACAAATAGAAAACGTTTCCCGTGTTTACATAGCCTGATAACGTTTTCTATTTGTTAACTGTAAAAGCATAGATTTTACTTTATATGTGTATGTAACCGTTTAAATACTCCAGTTTCACATTGTTTAGAGATGACCGCTGTCCTTGACAAAAGACGCATTTGTACAGGCTCAGCCTCGATTCAGAAAACAGTCCGTGCAATTCAAAAATGTTTCTATTGTTCCATGTCAACATTTTTTTGTGTTGTTGATATTTGTGAATAATTTACACTGACTCGAGGCTAACCCTGTACAAATGCGTCTGTTGGCAATAAGTACAGCGGTTTTACAATGGGATCTGTCAACGCGAAAAGGGACTATTGTTGAATTCAACATCATTCTGTTATTCAGCGTCACAGATGTGATCAGAAAATTTGATTCAAAATTTGTTTGGGTGGACTTGGTTGGAGTAGTCGCACTGTAAAGTCATTGTTTATAATGTTTTTATTTGAACTCATTCTTATAGATTTTATTACATTGTCTTACTTCAGGATCTTTAACATCGCATAAGAACATCCTATACCTGCACCAAGTCGCATCAACTGACTTTCAAGAAACAAACATGGATAGATTAATCTATGGCTTTCCAACAGACTGACAACGATTCATTTTGTTCCATTTGAAGGTAGTATATTATAAAGTATATTATATATTGCAAATGGCAGAACAGACAAAAATCGAGATTTCAACTGGTATATCGTACACAGGGACCCCAAGATTAGTGTTTATGTGCTGACAATTATTTAAATCACAATTGTTTCTAACGAAGAAATAACCCCACGTTACAACACTCTTCAACCACTACAGAAACATCTGAGCCCCAGGTGGGAAACGAACATTTAATAA
>JAUJYZ010000842.1:0-17500 GCA_033675265.1 Actinostola sp. cb2023 | reverse complement strand
CGCAATTAAGTTAAATAAGCATTAAATTGTGTTCAAGCACCATGGCTTACCACCGCTGGTCATAATATTAGAAGAAATCATGCCAATCGACATTGTATTGTTGGCTGATATTTGCCACCTTTCTTTTGAACATTGATAATATTTTCTTCAAAACCAACAAATTCACAGGAATTGGTGTTTTTTCACCTGTTTTCTTATCATTTTAGAGGAATTTTTGTAGCCTCTTTTTCAGTTGAAACTAGACGTCTTAATAAAGCTGTTTTGATAGATTTTAAATGTGAAGTGTAGAAGCTTATTTGTATCATCATACAGAAGTAGTTTTAGCCTATTGCACAATTTTTAAACATAATTTCCACAGTCGACAATGCCAGCTCAGAATGAGTCATTAAACAGCAATACTGAATACAATCGAAAACATCCTTCAGAAAATAGTGCAGAAAACAGTGCTGATCACAATTAAATATAGACATTGCAGCATGACTAAACATTGTTTGGTCACTCATTCCATGACTCAGAAGAGCATGCATGCGTAATTAGCATGTACATCAATTTACATGTACATGTAGTAGATTTTGTACTCTATTTTGACGAGCATTGAAAGCATAAATTTCGCCAAGAACTAAAGTTCAATAGTTGATGAACATCTGTGATACATTTATTTTTTACTACAAACAATATGCATTCTAAATTAAGGGTTTCCTTGTATGCAGGCATCAGATTAAATAAACTTTCATAACCCTTAAGATGGCCGCAATGGCCGAAAGCTTGGTTCATTAAACAAATTTTAAATGCAGATGAAGCCACTACAATTTATTTAATATGCATTCTGTATCCTTCAACACTGGCACTGATGACTGTCAGCCGGTAATGCACATTTCGATTACCTTAGAAGAAACGATTTCACAAAGTCATCAATAAAATTACGAGGTCTTAACTAAGCCACAGACATCTGATAGAAATACATTTTCAGGCAGAAAAACTGCAAGGCCAAATAATATTATCCAGGATATATTCTGATTTAACTTGAAGCAGTGTTAAAATAACTCGCTCGAATTTGACTTCTGTTGATGAGATGACTTGATGTTGTGTGATGTCGTTTGCATGAGATGATGAACTTAAATTACGTATACTTGTATTTTTACATCGCTAGTCATTTGCTTAAACACAAGGATACAACCAGCGATTAAAATTTCTTTGACCGTCATTTCACCTATATATGAGCCTTCAATGTATCTTAGCAGTCGTCGCAGAGAGCATGCGCATTAGAAGCCACTTTCACGTTTGAGGTCAAAAGAGGACGACAACGGAGAAGAAGAAGAACAGAATGCATTTTTAGATTCAGACTCTTTCCACAGAAAGCTCGCACAGGTAATCAGGAATCACTACACCTACATAACACATTGAGCATATGCGAGACAATCAAATTATATAAAATCCCACACTTTCGTTAAGCGCACTAGCTTTGATAACTACTTTTTCATGCGTAGTGTTTTGGCTCGGACATTGTCCCACTTTTCTCTGAGGACCACTATTTTACAAATACATATAGCTAATTGCATAATCATTGTTGGGTTCAAAATCATAAATCATAGAATCTGAGACCGCAAGGATGGATGGGAAATCAGTTCATGAGCCGCATTACATACATATACATTCAATGTTTTCGTAGTTTTGAAGGTATATGAGCTATTTAACTAAGATCCTACAAGTCTGGATAGAAAGGTCAGTCATTTAACGGTGTTGTTTGAGAGTTTTAATTTCCCAGAATTCCTTTTGGTCATAGCTTTCATGATTTTCAACCCGACAACGATTATGCAATTAGCTAAATACCAAATAGAAACATCAGTAATAGACATGGGTTTGGAAATGGAACAGAACTGCGCATTGCTTTAGGAGTGAAATACACAGGTCACACAGCACTTGGACACCTGTGGCACATTGGGCTAAAACGCGTCATCATCGAAACGAGCGGGACATAACTGGGAAAAGGCTTGGAACCACTGATCAACAGATATGAGGGTTAAAAGTTTACAATGTTACCTCAAGTGAGTGAGTAGCGAGTTAAAAAGGAGCAATGATTGAGTGTGGAAATATGTTTCCATATGTTTCACTTCTTCCTTTGACACTTTGTCTTCTATTTTTGTAGAAAAGGATCAACATTTTTGAAAATTCAAAGCATGCAAAGGAAATTGGTGATCCCAAATCGTTTGTTTGTTTTCTACTGTAGTACTCAAAACCAATGTTTGTGCCCTTTTTAAATACATTGAATCTTCAAAGCGTTTCGCAATCACATTACCTTGGGTCTCTAATTTTATTGCAGTACCAAACATATGTATGAGGCCTGGATTTGATCTTCTGTGTATCCCTTGAGCAAACGTGCATGATTGGAACTTGTTGAGCTTTCTGCTTACCTGTCAGAAATCTCTCCACAATGCTTGCTATGCTTGAGGAACATGTAATGAGAGAGGACATGTTGCGCCTGATGAATTGAGATGGGAGTCGTTTGCAGGCTCTACAGATGTTGGTTAAGGGAGTACTAGACCATTTCTTGTCCAGGATTATCCCGAATACGCATTTGGAGTGATTTTACATCTATGGTAAAGAAAAGGCGATGTCCAATTCCTGAATAGTCGGTTCTGGAGGGACAGACGATGCTCGGGGTGCGTTTTGCATTCTTTACATACATATAAAACCAGGTAGATATAGGCATTATTTTCCCAAGATATAAGAATGGGCCCACTTGTCAAAATCATGGCTATATGTACCTATATGTATGTGAGGGACACAAAACTCACCCCGAGCATCATCTGTCCCTCCAGAACCGACTATTCAGGAACTGGACATCACATTTTCTTTACCATAGATGTAAAATTACTCCAAATGCGTATTCGGGATAATCCTGGACAAGAAATGGTCTAGTACTCCCTTAACCAACATCCGGAGAGCCTGCAAACGACTCCCATGTCAAATCATCAGGCGCAACATGTCCTCTCTCATTACATGTTCCTCAAGCATAGCAAGCATTGTGGAGAGATTTCTGACAGGGAAGCAGAAAGCTCAACAAGCTCCAATCATGCACGTTTGCTTAAGGGATACACAGAAGATCAAATCCAGGCCTCATACATATGTTTGGTACTGCAATAAAATTAGAGACCCAAGGTAATGTGATTGCGAAACGCTTTGAAGATTCAATGTATTTAAAAAGGGCACAAACATTGGTTTTGAGTACTACAGTAGAAAGCAAACAAAAGATTTGGGATCACCAATTTCTTTGCATGCTTTGAATTTTCAAAAATGTTGATCCTTTTCTACAAAAATAGAAGACAAAGTGTCAAAGGAAGAAGTGAAACATATGGAAACATATTTCCAAACAAAACCATTGCTCCTTTTTAACTTGCAACTCACTCATTAGAGGTAACATTGTAAACGTTTAAGCCTCATATCTTTTGATCAGCGGTTCCAAGCCTTTTCCCATCTATGTCCAACTTGTTTTGATGAGGACATGTTTTAGCCCAATAAGCTGCAGGTATCCAGGTGTAGTGTGACCTGTGTATTTCACTCCTAAAGCGATGCGCAGTTCTGTTCCACATCCAAAAGCATCTCTATTACTGATGTTTCTATAATTGATATATATATTTGAAAAAGAGTGGTCCTGCGACAAAAGTGGGACTATGTCAAAGTCAAGACACTACACGTGACCCCAATCGTCAAATTAAGGGAAATGTGATGTATTTTCAAAATACTATAGTAGAATCCAAATAAAATATTTAGGATCATATTTGAATTCATTGGAAAGGAAACACAGAGTACAAAAGGAAGGAGTTCACCTGATGAATATGGAAATTGTATGTACAAATCTTGTTTTGACTTTTCTAATATGAGACTAATCATTAACCTATGAGCTGAGTATTATTACCACATCCAGCTTTGAACTTAACTCTTTTTACATTTACATGTACGAGGTGAAATTAATGCAAGAAAGGTATTATAACTAAATAGTACTAAATCAGTCTAAATACATGTATATCAATGAACTATTATGTACACTGTCGCATGACAAAAATTGTTTAACATCAATCAGCGAAATTATATAATAATAATAATAATAATAATAACTTATAAAGCGCTTATACAAATCGGTTCTAAGTGCTGATTACAATAAAAAGTAAAATATGAAAAAATATATTTTAAAAAGTAAAATATGAAAAAATGTATTTTAAAAATTCAATGGATATATATATATATAAATAAAAATATATAGTAACTAAACTAGTTTGAATAAATAAGTTTTCAGTCTCGATTTAAATGTCTCTAAACAGTCCGTCTTTCTTGTATCTAATGGTAACACGTTCCATAGCTGAGGTGCAGCCACTGAGAAGGCTCGGTAACCATATGTCTTTAGGTTGTATTTCCTTGATTTCAGCAAAAATGCATTCGACGATCGCAAAGGTCTTGAAGGAACGTACAATTGAAGAAGGTCGTTAATATAGGTGGGAGCCAATCCATGTAAAGCCTTGAAAGTTAGCAGAAGAATCTTGAACATAATGCGTACATAATCCACATGATTGATATATGTTTGGGCTTGATACGATCAGACCCCTCAGTTATCATATGAGACTGAATGTGTTCCTTTGGGCGTACAGTTTGAATAGAAAGTCAAAGCAAGAAGATCTGTGTTAAGCATAATGATATTTGGATAGTACAGCTATAATACAGTAATTATCGTCTGCAGCAATGGTTACTGTATTATAACCAAAATATCCAATTTTCATGTTGCCTAACACACATCTTTTCGTTTTGACTTTTCTAATACGGTATAAGACAAACTAATAATGAACTTGCGAGCTAGTATTGGCACATTCAGCTTTTAACATATATTTTAACATGTATTTTCAATATACTTCAGTAGAATACAAGCAAAGTATTTAAGATCATATTTGAATTCATTGGGGAAAAAACACAGAGTACAAAAGGAAGGAGTTCACCTGATGAATATGGAAATTGTATGTTGTTGAAACATGTAGAAAGTGAAATTAAGGCAAGAAAGGTATTAAATCTAAATGGTACTAATTGAGCCAAAATGAATCAATGTAATTACTTGGCGAGCTGCCTGTGGCAGACGCCAAGCCTTAAAATGGGCTTTTTCTTTGGTGTTAGAAGTGTCCAGCCCATCCCAGCCACAGGAAGCCTGTCAGCAGCATGTCATTCGATTGGTCCCAAGTCAAAACCATGGCAACTATTACATAATGACCCTTCGCTCGGTTCGATCGTTTGTTCTCTTTGACTTTGAGGATTGAAAAGATGTGGTTCGAAGTTCTTCATTACCTTCTTCTCCAAATGCTTACTATGTTTACAAATGCTAGGCCTACTCTAAAATATGTCAATGAGTGATTTTGGACCGGGCTGTCCCGCAAACTAGAAGATAATTCAAAGCAAACTATGAGTATGAAATCAAATGAGCAAAATATAAGCTTACAATCTAGAAATAATGAAACTGATTCAAATCACGAAACTACGACTAAAGACATTACTATAAACTCTTGTACTGTAAAGTATTACTCAGCATGCTGATGAATACCAGACTCCTAATATGAAGACCTTAGAAGCTGAAGAAAACAACTCGTTATGTACGACAAGAAATGCAACAACAGTCGCCATCTTGCAGATCTTGGAAGCACACAAAGAGTAATTTCCTCCAATGATTTCTCTTCTCTGCTCTTGTAGAGCAGTATTTGATTTATATCAGTAGGCGTAGGGACATCAGCAACCACTGTTAAAATCACCTTGTGTTTCTTGCAAACACGCGATTTATAGAATCGTGGATGCCGGCGTGGATGTAATCAAGTACTTTATCAATAGTGTCTTGAATACCATTAGATTTTAGAGAACAGACAGGAAACGTATTTTGTATTACAAGACTATCAGTTGACATGTACTTCACATACATTTCGATGTTGATTACATCATCTTAATTGGACTGTGCGTTTATGACATCACACTTCTAATTATAGTTAGTTAGCCAATCACACAGGTATCCCAATATTTACGACAAATAGTCTGAATAGAAGAATTTGGAGGTCTGTGTAGAAATGATATTAAAATACAGAGTTTTACAATTACTGAACTTCAATGAAGTCCAGATTAAAGATCAACTATTATTTAGTTCTTGGCTATATTTACAATAGTTATATGGTCGAATATCATCAAAATAGAAAAGAAAATATACAACTTGATACTGCTAATTACGCATGCATGTTCTACCGAGTACAGTCACTCAACGAGTGACTGTATGTTAAGTCACGCTGCAATGCCTATATTTAGTTCTGTTCTAACTATTTTTCTGCACTATTTTCTGAATTAGTTCCATAAAATCTAAGGATGTTTTGCGATTGTATTTTTTTCTGTATTTTTTTTCTGTTTTAAATTACTTGCAAGTAAATAGGCTCTGGATGACAATACAAATAGGCTTCTATTAAAATAGCAAGAAGGCCGAGTTCATGTAAGCTAATAGAGCGTCTAGTTCTATATGCTTGGCTAGGAGTACGAGCTGATCATTCCATCCGCCAATCGAACGCTCAATGAGCATCTAGCTTTTATATATTCTGTTGCATGACAACAATTGTTTAACATCGGTCAGAGAAATTGTATGATCTACATCACAGGATTGAAATTAGATTACATAAATTATTATTTAAATGTTCATATGATCAGACCACAATGAAATTATATCAGACTAAATGCGTTCCTTTGGCCATACAGTTACAATAGAAAAGTATAAGCAAGATGATTTGTGTTCAGTGTCATGATTGTTTGCTATTGCAAGAGTCTAATATCTCTAGGCCAAATTCCAGAATCCAGTTGGGACATCTTATAATAAAACTTGATTTCAATTCGAATTTCAGATGGCAAGTACATGCTAATATATGAATCTTGAAATTAGTGTGGATTCCGTCTCAAGAACACATAAAATTGATATCGAAAAAGCAAACAAATAACATTCCTCTCACTTCAACATTCATTATTCTCTAATAGTCAACCTCTGACTCTAAGCTGTTGCATCATGAACTAACATCTGTGATGCATTTATTTTTTACTGCAAACAATATGCATTCTGTATCCTTCAACACTGACACTGATGGCTGTCAGCCGGTGAAGCACATTTCGATTACCTTACAAGAAACGATTTCACAAAGTCATCAATAAAATTACGAGTTCTTAACTAAGCCACAGACATCTGATAGAAATACATTTTCAGGCAGAAAAACTGCAAGGCCAAATAATATTATCCAGGATATATTCTGATTTAACTTGAAGCAGTGTTAAAATAACTCGCTCGAGTTTGACTTCTGTTGATGAGATGACTTGATGTTGTGTGATGTCGTTCGCATGAGATGATGAACTTAAATTACGTATACTTGTATTTTTACATCGCTAGTCATTTGCTAAAACACAAGGATACAAACAGCAAATAAAATTTCTTTCACCGTCATTTCACCTATATATGAGCCTTCAATGTATCTTAGCAGTCGTTGCAGAGAGCATGCGCATTAGAAGCCACTTTCACGTTTGAGGTCAAAAGAGGACGACAACGGAGAAGAAGAAGAACAGAATGCATTTTTAGATTCAGACTCTTTCCACAGAAAGCTCGCACAGGTAATCAGGAATCACTACACCTACAAAGCACATTGAGCATGTGTGAGACAATCAAATTATATAAAACCTCACACTTTCGTTAAATGCACTAGCTTTGATAACAGTTCTTTGCCCTATAATCTGACAATTGTGTATACAAGGAGTTGTCATGCGTAGTGTTTTGGTTCGGACATTGTCCCACTTTTCTCTGAGGACCACTATTTTTCAAATACATATAGCTAATTGCATAATCATTGTTGGGTTCAAAATCATAAATCATAGAATCTGAGACCGCAAGGATGAATGGGAAATCAGTTCATGAGCCGCATTACATACATATATATTCAATGTTTTCGTAGTTTTGAAGGTATATGAGCTATTTAAACTAAGATCCTACAAGTCTGGATAGAAAGGTCAATCATTTAACGGTGTTGTTTGAGAGTTTTAATTTCCAGAATTCCTTTTGCTCATAGCTTTCATGATTTTCAATCCGACAACGATTATGCAATTAGCTAAATACCAAATAGAAACATCAGTAATAGACATGGGTTTGGAAATGGAACAGAACTGCGCATTGCTTTAGGAGTGAAATACACAGGTCACACAGCACTTGGACACCTGTGGCACATTGGGCTAAAACGCGTCATCATCGAAACGAGCGGGATATAACTGGGAAAAGGTTTGGAACCACTGATCAAAAGATATGAGGCTTAAAAGTTTACAATGTTACCTCAAGTGAGTGAGTAGCGAGTTAAAAAGGAGCAATGATTGAGTGTGGAAATATGTTTCCATATGTTTCACTTCTTCCTTTGACAATTTGTCTTCTATTTTTGTAGAAAAGGATCAACATTTTTGAAAAATCAAAGCATGCAAAGGAAATTGGTGATCCCAAATCTTTTGTTTGTTTTCTACTGTAGTACTCAAAACCAATGTTTGTGCCCTTTTTAAATACATTGAATCTTGAAAACGTTTTGCAATCACATTACCTTGGGTCTCTAATTTTATTGCAGTACCAAACATATGTATGAGGCCTGGATTTGATCTTCTGTGTATCCCTTGAGCAAACGTGCATGATTGGAGCTTGCTGAGCTTTCCGCTTCCCTGTCAGAAATCTCTCCACAATGCTTGCTATGCTTGAGGAACATGTAATGAGAGAGGACATGTTGCGCCTGATGAATTGAGAAGGGAGTCGTTTGCAGGCTCTCCAGATGTTGGTTAAGGGAGTAGTAGACCATTTCTTGTCCAGGATTATCCCAAATACGCATTTGGAGTGATTTTACATCTATGGTAAAGAAAAGGTGATGTCCCATTCCTGAATAGTCGGTCCTGGAGGGACAGACGATGCTCGGGGTGCGTTTTGCATCCTCCTTTACATACATATAAAACCAGGTACATATAGGCATTATTTTCCCAAGATATAAGAATGGGCCCACTTGTCAAAATCATGGCTATATGTACCTATATGTATATGAGGGACACAAAACGCACCCAGAGCATCGTCTGTCCCTCCAGAACCGACTATTCAGGAACTGGACATCACCTTTTCTTTACCATAGATGTAAAATCACTCCAAATGAGTATTCGGGATAATCCTGGACAAGAAATGGTCTAGTACTCCCATAACCCACATCCGCAGAGCCTGCAAACGACTCCCATCTCAATTCATCAGGCGCAACATGTCCTCTCTCATTACATGTTCCTCAAGCATAGCAAGCATTGTGGAGAGATTTCTGACAGGGAAGCAGAAAACTCAACAAGCTCCAATCATGCACGTTTGCTCAAGGGATACACAGAAGATCAAATCCAGGCCTCGTACATATGTTTGGTACTGCAATAAAATTAGAGACCCAAGGTAATGTGATTGCGAAACGTTTTGAAGATTCAATGTATTTAAAAAGGGCACAAACATTGGTTTTGAGTACTACAGTAGAAAGCAAACAAAAGATTTGGGATCGCCAATTTCCTTTGCATGCTTTGAATTTTCAAAAATGTTGATCCTTTGCTACAAAAATAGAAGACAAAGTGTCAAAGGAAGAAGTGAAACATATGGAAACATATTTCCAAACTCAACCATTGCTCCTTTTTAACTTGCAACTCACTCATTAGAGGTAACATTGTAAACTTTTAAGCCTCATATCTTTTGATCAGCGGTTCCAAGCCTTTTCCCATCTATGTCCAACTTGTTTTGATGAGGACATGTTTTAGCCCAATAAGCTGCAGGTATCCAGGTGTCGTGTGACCCGTGTATTTCACTCCTAAAGCGATGCGCAGTTTTGTTCCACGTCCAAAAGCATCTCTATTACTGATGTTTCTATAATTGGTATATATAGTTGAAAAAGAGTGGTCCTGCGACAAAAGTGGGACAATGTCAAAGTCAAGACACTACATGTGACCCCAATCGTCAAATTAAGTGAAATGGGATGTATTTTCAAAGTACTACAGTAGAATACAAAGAAAATATTTAGGTTCATATTTGAATTCATTGGAAAGGAAACACAGAGTACAAAAGGAAGAAGTTCACCTGATGAATTTGGAAATTGTATGTACAAATCTTGTTTTGACTTTTCTAATATGAGACTAATAATTAACCTATGAGCTGAGTATTATTACCACATCCAGCTTTGAACTTATCTCTTTTTACAGATACATGTACGAGGTGAAATTAATGCAAGAAAGGTATTATAACTAAATAGTACTAAATCAGTCTAAATACATGTATATCAATGAACTATTATGTACACTCTCGCATGACAAAAATTGTTTAACATCAATCAGCGAAACAAGACGCTCAATGAGCGTACACTCGGGCTTATGACAAGGACAATGTCAGTTGCGTGAGGAGAGACCTGACAATGACTGACAGTTGCGTGACGAGGGAGACTGTATATACATGTATGTGTCGAGTTCATTTGATTTGCCTTTGACTTTGAGTTCATTTGATTACCTTTTGACTTTGAGTTCAATTGATTTGATTTTGATGAGTTCGTGTAAAGGCCCCCTCTCTAGCTTCAGATCCCGAAACGTCGAGTTTGGAATCGAGTTCGAGTTCGGGTTCGAGTTACGGTTCGAACGTCGAATAAAACAAGGACTAAAAATCAAAAGCTGCTTCTGTTAGATTTAAGATGTGACCTCAAGTGACCTCAATGAGTCACCGACACAAATATTCTCCCTTGTCACTGAGCGTCTTCTTCTGTAATAGATCCCTAAAATCTAAGGACGTTTTGATTTCGATTGTATTTTTGCCGTTCACTGACCTGTTTTGAGCGTGGAAATTCTGTTTTAAATAGCGCTTAACGTGGCGGTTCTAAAATTAGATCGCGTAATAAATGTATGACTCAGACAAGGATCATACAACTGTCATCGTACTGAAAAGAACACGGATTTTCGAACATTGACCTTTCTCGCCTTTGCTTTGATGTAGTTTTGAAGTACGATTTTTACGATTCCTTTTCCTTGTGAATTTTTCAAACGTGGAATAAAATAAACATTCATCGTGAGTAATTGAAAATGATACGTCTTGAGGTTGCATAGGTCAGATGGTTCTGATAACGCCCTCACGTTTGTTTTTGTTAAACTTGAAACTCCGGATACGATTAAATACGTCGCATACTTTCGTCATTCTTTAGCCGAATAAAAAAACTACGACTACTACTACTAATGAAAAACGCATTTTCTAACTCGGGCTTCCTTCGGAAGGGCCCGAGTAATTATATAATCCACATGATTTATATATGTTTGGGCTTGATACGATCAGACCCCTCAGTTATCATATGAGACTGAATGTGTTCCTTTGGGCGTACAGTTTGAATAGAAAGTCAAAGCAAGAAGATCTGTGTTAAGCATAATGATATTTGGATAGTACAGCTATAATACAGTAATTATCATCTGCAGCAATGGTTAATGTATTATAACCAAAATATCCAATTTTCATGTTGCCTAGCACACATCTTTTCGTTTTGACTTTTCTAATACGGTATAAGACAAACTAATAATGAACTTGCGAGCTAGTATTGGCACATTCAGCTTTTAACATATATTTTAACATGTATTTTCAATATACTTCAGTAGAATACAAGCAAAATATTTAGGATCATATTTGAATTCATTGGAAAAAAACACAGAGTACAAAAGGAAGGAGTTCACCTGATGAATATGGAAATTGTATGTTGTTGAATCATGTAGAAAGTGAAATTAAGGCAAGAAAGGTATTAAATCTAAATGGTACTAATTGAGCCAAAATGAATCAATGTAATTACTTGGCGAGCTGCCCGTGGCAGACGCCAAGTCTTAAAATGGGCTTTTTCTTTGGTGTTAGAAGTGTCCAGCCCATACCAGCCAAAGGAAGCCTGTCAGCAGCATGTCATTCGATTGGTCCCAAGTCAAAACCATGGCAACTATCACATAATGATCCTTCGCTCGGTTCGATCGTTTGTTCTCTTTGACTTTGAGGATTGAAAAGATGTGGTTCGAAGTTCTTCATTACCTTCTTCTCCAAATGCTTACTATGTTTACAAATGCTAGGCCTACTCTAAAATATGTCAATGAGTGATTTTGGAACGGGCTGTCCCGCAAACTAGAAGATAATTCAAAGCAAACTATGAGTATGAAATCAAATGAGCAAAATATAAGCTTGCAATCTAGAAATAATGAAACTGATACAAATCACGAAACTACGACTAAAGACATGACTATAAACTCTTATACTGTAAAGTATTACTCAGCATGCTGATGAATACCAGACTCCTAATATGAAGAACTTAGAAGCTGAAGAAAACAACTCGTTATGTACGACAAGAAATGCAACAACAGTTGCCATCTTGCAGATCTTGGAAGCACACAAAGAGTAATTTCCTCCAATGATTTCTCTCTGCTCTTGTAGAGCAGTATTTGATTTATATCAGTAGGCATAGGGACATCAGCAACCAATGTTAAAATCACCTTGTGTTTCTTGCAAACACGCGATTTATAGAATCGTGGATGCCGGCGTGGATGTAATCAAGTACTTTATCAATAGTGTCTTGAATACCATTAGATTTTAGAGAACAGGCAGGGAACGTATTTTGTATTACAAGACTATCAGTTTACATGTACTTCACATACATTTTGATGTTGATTATACATGATCTTAATTGGACTGTGCATTTATGACATCACACTTCTAATTATAGTTAGTTAGCCAATCACACAGGTATCCCAATATTTACGACAAATATTCTGAATAGAAGAATTTGGAGGTCTATGTAGAGATGATATTAAAATACAGAGTTTTACAATTACTGAACTTCAATGAAGTCCAGATTAAAGATCAACTATTAAGCTTTAGTTCTTGGCTATATTTACAATAGTTATATGGTCGAATATCATCAAAATAGAAAAGAAAATATACAACTTGATACTGCTAATTACGCATGCATGTTCTACCGAGTACAGTCACAGTTAAGTCACGATGCAGTGGCTATATTTAGTTCCGTTCTAACTATTTTTCTGCACTATTTTCTGAATTAGTTCCATAAAATCTAAGGATGTTTTGCGATTGTTTTTGTTTTCAGTTTTTGTTTTCTGTTTTAAATTACTTGCAAGTAATAGGCTCTGGATGCCAATACAAATAGGCTTCTATTAAAATAGCAAGAAGCCCGAGTTCACGTAAGCTAATAGAGCGTCTAGTTCTATATGCTTGGCTAGGAGTTCGAGCTGATCATTCCATCCGCCAAGTGAATGCTCAATGAGCGTCTAGTTATTATATATTCTGTTGCATGACAACAATTGTTTAACATCGGTCAGAGAAATTGTATGATCTACATCACAGGATTGAAATTAGATTACATAAATTATTATTTAAATGTTCATATGATCAGACCACAATGAAATCATATCAGACTAAATGCGTTCCTTTAGCCATACAGTTACAATAGAAAAGTATAAGCAAGATGATTTGTGTTCAGTGTCATGATTGTTTGCTATTGCAAGAGTCTAATATCTCTAGGGCAAATTCCAGAATCCAGTTGGGACATCTTATAATAAAACTTGATTTCAATTCGAATTTCAGATGGCAAGTACATGCTAATATATGAATCTTGAAATTAGTGTGGTTTCCGTCTCAAGAACACATAAAATTGATATCGAAAAAGCAAACAAATAACATTCGTTTCACTTCAACATTCATTATTCTCTAATAGTCAACCTCTGACTCTATGCTGTTGCATCATGAACTAAAGTCCAATAGTTGATGAACATCTGTGATGCATTTATTTTTTACTGCAAACAATTTGCATTCTGTATCCTTCAACACTGACACTGATGGCTGTCAGCCGGTGAAGCACATTTCGATTACCTTAGAAGAAAAGATTTCACAAAGTCATCAATAAAATTACGAGTTCTTAACTAAGCCACAGACATCTGATAGAAATACATTTTCAGGCAGAAAAACTGCAAGACCAAATAATATTATATTAAAATAACTCGCTCGAGTTTGACTTGTGTTGATGAGATGACTTGATGTTGTGTGATGTCGTTCGCATGAGATTTATTTTATTTTATTTTTTTGATTGCCATAATTAATTACATATTAATGTATTACAATATAATTATTGGAGATATTATGGCGAGAAGGATTGATAAGAAGCAGTAAGGCTTATTATTACAACCAAACCTCCTCCTCCTTACTAAATTTACTTATAAAATAAGCATGCATGACTACTAATACATAATATATCACATATATATTAATATATTAACTAAATGTTTTAAGTCATAAGAAGAACGAAGACAAGTATTTAAGTGTTTTGTGAAGGATAAGTACGAAGTACTATTTACAATTTTATTCCCAAGAGAGTTAAAAAAGATAAGGCCTTGATAATTAATAGAAAACTGACGGAGCTTAGTTCTAGAGGAAGATACATGAAATAAATTTGATTTCCTAGTTGTATAGTTATGAATTTGATTGTTCAAGATAAACATATCATGAAATCAATTTGGTAGAGTATTATTGTTATATGAAAACATGAACTGACCTATTTGCAATTTATAGATGTCATGAAATTTCAACAAATTCAAGTTCTTAAATATTGGATTGGTGTGGGCTTTGAATTCGCTTTTATTAATAACTCTAACAATTCGCTTTTGTAGAATCACTAAGCAGGAAAGATTAGAAGGATAAGTGCTTGCCCAGACAATATTACAATACTGAAGATATGGATAGACCATTGTAAAATATAGAGTACGTAAGGATGATTTAAAGAGGAAAAAGCTTGATTTCCGTATTATACCTATAGATTTAGAGATCTTATTTGAAATATGAGAGATATGAGCTTTCCACGAGAGATGTTCATCTAAAATAACTCCTAAAAAACAGTTTCTTTAACTCGTTCAATTTCTTTTCCATTTATAGCCACTCTAAGCTCTACAGAAACCTTCTTTTGTCTAGGTTTGAGAAGTATAAATTTTGTTTTATCTAAGTTCAAAGATAATTTGTTTGCTTTAAGCCAAAGTGAGAATAATATATGATAACGGTTTTGAAATGAGATCAATGACAGTCTGTATACTAGACATAGGAATATTATCGTAACCAGCTGCTTTACCAGATTGGAAATTCTTTATTCTTTACAACCTTTATTACTTCGTTTTCAGTTACTGGGTCAAGAAATATAGAATTTACGAACTCCCCAGACAAATACATCTTCGGAGAAATAGAAGAGGCAGGAATATGTTTATCTAAATTCGGGCCTATATTACTGAAATATTGACAAAATCCATTTGCAGTTTCAAGTGGATCGGATACTTCTCTGTTACCACAATTAAACACTGTATTTGATAGAGATTTGTGCTTTCTCTTGTTCATAATATTATTTAATAATTTCCATGTTTGCTTAATATTTGATTTGTTTTCCGTGAACTTCCTGTCTAAATATAGACGTTTAGCGATTCTTATAGAATGACTTAACTTATTTTTATAATTCTTGTATGTTGTTTCACTAATTGAATTTGGATTTCGAAGAATGTTTTATATAATTTGTTCTTCTTTTTTATGGATTTCAGAAGACCCTGAGAAATCCATGGTTTGCAGATTTTACGTTTCTTAGTATTTTTTTTCAAAGGGAAACATTCATTATAGATATTGATAAATTCAGTACTAAATTTGCAGTAGGCTTCAGTTGGTTCAGTATTATTACTGATTGAGGACCAATCGCAAATTGTCACCCTTTCTTTAAATTTCTCAAAGTTCTCTTTACTTTTGTCATGAAAGAAATAGGTTTCGTGGTCAATACTAGAATTAGACTGATCCTCAAACAAGATCGAGAAAATTGGGAGGTGGTCACATACATCTTTGAAAAGTAGACCATTAATGGAATGACAACCGATATTATTTGTTAAAATATTATCAATTAAGGTTGCAGAATGAGAAGTGATTCTAGTTGGACGATTAATCAGAGGACATAACAAATTCGAATACATACCATCTAAGAACTCACCTGTTAAGCTATGCTCATTAAAGTTCATAAGGTTCACGTTGAAATCACCCATTATGTAACATATTTTGTTTTACCTAGAGATCTTTTCAGCTAATTCATTGAAATTATTCACAAACGAGTTTACATTTTGGCCTGGTGGTCTATAAATAACCCCAACTATAGTATTTTTCCCTTGAGGTTTAATCACCTCAACAAACAAAGACTCCGCAGAGTTTGTGTCTCCAAAATGTAAATCAGAGCGAATTTTGTAATCTAAGTGATTTGATAAATAAAGGCCAACTCCACCGCCAGATTTGTTTTTCCTATAATTGTGAATAAAGTTATAACCTTCTATATCAACTGAGTGATCAGAATCCTTCAACCAAGATTCGCTTATGCCAATTACACTAAAATCAATATCGAGACTACATAGTAAATCTGTAAGATGAGATAAGTTTTGATAAATGCTGCGAATATTTAAATGAAAAACAGAGAAACTTGTGCTAGCCGATTTGCATTCCTTTTTAAACATTTCGTTAAACTGATCCTCAATATAATATTCGCAAGGAATCTCATTCAATTCATCAAATAAATTAGTGTCCGGATCGAGGTCTCTAGTCAAAGTAAGGTGGTGCTTAGTATTTAGTAAACAAGGGTTAAATGACAAAGTTGATAATCTATCTGGGTCAAACGATATCGGGCCATGTTGTAGTTCATATAGAGCTAAATCATAACTTTCATCATCTAATGCACAGTAAGGCAAGATATTTGTAAGTTAGACATAATAACGATTTAAAGTAATAAGTAAAGCAAAGTCTTATCTCAACTTTGGTCCATGTCCATTTCTTGGTTTAATCTTCTCTTAAGTTTACTGAGTTTGGGAATTCGGGTGCCAATCCTGGATAACCTTGGGCTTGGAATGGCCGGCCTTGCCTGAATTGTCTGTCGGGGTAAGTGATTAGCTTGTCATACCGAAGGAAGGCAATCTTTCCATTTCTTCTCTCTTCGTACATTTGTGGTAGAAGATCACGCCGCTTGGCTAGGACTTTATCTGAAAAATCCTCTCTCACAAAGATATTTGTGCCGCTGAGACATTTCTTCTTTGTCATGATAGCTTCTCGGGTTTTGTAGTTCTGAAATTTTGCCACGATTGAGCGAGGTTTAGAAGTTGTTTTACGGCGACTTCAACGGCTATCTCATTAGCTTCGTTGCATTTAACATTAAATTCATCTACAATCAGCGACAAAATTGAATGACACCCCCTTGTTATATGTCTCCAAAATGGCTTTTTAAGATAAATCAATATTCAACCCCTCCTCCCCCCTGCCCACTTTGTTCAATGTTGTTTTTTTCTCAATTTGTTTTGGGCGGAACATTGTCTACCTCAACATTGAATAGGGGAGGGGGGATGGAACATTTAT
>JAUJYZ010000884.1:0-271188 GCA_033675265.1 Actinostola sp. cb2023 | reverse complement strand
TCATTGACGCCAGGAGACCAACATAGAGAAACATGAAACAGAATGAAAGCACACGAAAAAAATAGGGTTTAAAACTAAAATGAACAAATAAAATAAAACAAACTAAAAACTTTACACACAAATGGAAGAACAACGCGAACCGCTCTGATAAATGCTCAAACACACATACCTTTAGGACTTGTTGCTTGTTTTCTTGTTTTATTCGGTTCCGCCTCTCAATGACGTTTATATATAATATATAGGTCAAAAAAAAACAAAAACCCCGTTGGCCACTACCGTTTTTGATCATTACCCAACTGCTAAACGGTCCCCAACATAAATGAATGCAATTCCACCTTCTCTCAAGTACATGTCAAAAACAGCAACTGCATGTAGTATCCGCCCAACAAATCCTCCGACAACTTTGTTTTTTTCCTATCAGGTTTCAATCAAATACTGAAAGTGAAAAACACTAGAATCGTTTTTTCTGTTTATCTTTCCAAAAGTATCCCATTTTTTGTAATTCTTGATACTTAGCTTGGAGTATATTAGGCCCGGCCGTAGAAAGGGAAACAAAAAAAAACAAACGCAGTTTGGCTAAACAAATGTTGGCAAAAATGCCCAGGGTATGATATTTGGTTCAAGTTTTTCTATTGTTAGGACTCAAACTTGATTCCATTTGAATGAAAAACATTTCAAAAAAACATTCGAAAAACGTGACTAGTCTCGTGTAAAGAGTGGTTGTTGGTTGTGATATGTGCTGCGGTTATAAATGTTATGAGTTTGTTGTCCGGGATTATATGGTTATTAGTCAATAGATAGATAGATAGATAGATCAGTTAGATAGATAGATAGATAGAATAGAGAGATTAGATAGATAGAAATAGATAGAATAGATAGATAGAGTAGATAGATAGATAGATAGAATAGATAATATAGATAGATTAGATAGATATAGACAGACAGACAGGGGGCGTAGCGGTGGGCATATACGTCACATACGCCACGTGCGTTAACACTGTAACATACGCCACGTGCGTTGACAATTAAAAATACTTAAAATAATAAAATTATAAGGAAAAATAAAAATATTTATTAAAAAACATGAATCTAAGACAAAAATTTAACAGCTGAAATTAGTTAAACTCCTTGGAATACTACTCACAGATGGGCAGGAACAGTGCTAGTTTGGAGACCCTATACCTCAATATTTTCGGGAGAATGCCCCGACAGCATCCCCCTACGGAAACCTCGCGCCTTCGCCGCTCGTCAGATTGTTGCGTTCCAAAATAAATTTCCCCTTGCAGTCAGTCATTTGTAGGCATGTATATCTAATAATTGTAGTTAGTACGTCCTCAAACAAAATAAATGGTGTATATAACGGTAGCGGTATATAACCCGTTTACATAAATCCTTTCCATAACCTTTACATAAATCCTTCACACAACCTTTACATAAATCCTTTACACAACCTTAACATAAATCCTTTACACAACCTATACTGACATAAATCCTTTACACAATTAACCTATACATAAATCCTTCACACAACCTTTACATAAATCCTTTACACAACCTATACATAAATCCTTTACACAATTAACCTATACATAAATCCTTCACACAACCTTTACATAAATCCTTTACACAACCTATACATAAATCCTTTACACAATTAACCTATACATAAATCCTTCACACAACCTATACATAAATCCTTTACACAACCTATACATAAATCCTTTACACAATTAACCTATACATAAATCCTTCACACAACCTTTACATAAATCCTTCACACAACCTTTACATAAATCCTTCACATAACCTTTACATAAATCCTTTACACAACCTATAAATAAATCCTTTACACAACCTATACATAAATCCTTTACACAATTAACCTATACATAAATCCTTCACACAACCTTTACATAAATAATAATAATAATTGAAATTTATATAGCGCTAAAATTATAAATATTCTAAAGCGCTTTACAAGACTATAAAAAGAAAAATATAAAACACTAAATAAGCTTTAAAAATGTCATGCAATTACTCAGGAGAGTTAAGGCACGGGTCTCAAACATTTCAAAATGGCGGCTTTAAAAACAAGAGGGGTGGTCTATTTATTTTCCTTTTTGTGATTATTCACTGAAACTTTGACAAATGTAATAAAGTCGAAACCATAGCCTTTGTATATAGTTGTTTCTATGGAAACATGTAATCTGACCTTTGACCTTCAATTTCAAAATTTTACATTAAAGTTTCCTGGAGGACAATAAAAAGTTTTCGTAGGGTGGATATTTCTATGTGAATAAATCAGAGTTAGTGGGTAGTCTCTTGGTCTAATTTGAAAATTTGTTTAACTTGTGTGGAAGTCTCATTAAGGTACACATGAAATTTGATACTCTTTATTTTCTTCTTTGTTATAATATTATTTCATGATATCTAATTGGAGCAATAAACTTGAAGGCATATATTATCATATAGAATGTTTAATAATCCAATACATCAACATTTTTCCATACTCCCGAGGCCTTGAAAGTTATTTTTCAAAACTTCAGTTCAAAGGTCAAGTATGCTGTCACCATGGTTACCATACCATATTAATAAAAATTAACAAAGCGTTAATCTTAATGATGTGTCCTAAATTGTAGTCTCTACAGTAAAACTAGATGATATTACAGTCATTCTAAGCTTTATGGGCGTGGTCGTCTTGGACCCGTGCCTTAATGCCCCTGAGTAGTTATAAAAATATTATTTTAAAAAAATAATAAATCCTTCACACAACCTTTACATAAATCCTTTACACATCCTTTACATAAATCCTTTACACAACCTATAAATAAATTCTTTACACAACCTATACATAAATCCTTTACACAATTAACCTATACATAAATCCTTCACACAACCTTTACATAAATCCTTCACACAACCTTTACATAAATCCTTTACACATCCTTTACATAAATCCTTTACACAACCTATTCATAATTCTCAATATCTTTACACAACCTATACATAAATCCTTTTACACAACCTATACATAAATCCTTTACACAACCTTAACATAAATCCTTTACACAACCTATACATAAATCCTTTACAAAACCTATACATTAATCCTTTACACAACCTATACATAAATTCTTCACACAACCTTTAATTTACATAAATCCTTTACATAACCTATACATAAATCCTTCACACAACTATCCTTTACACAACCTATACATACATCCTTTATATAACCTTTACACTATAAATCCTTTACACAACCTTTACATAAATCCTTTACACAACCTATACATAAATCCTTCACACAACCTTTACATAAATCCTTTACACAACCTTTACATACATCCTTTATATAACCTTTACATAAATCCTTTACACAACCTATACATACATCCTTTATATAACCTTTACATACATCCTTTACACAACCTATACATAAATCCTTTACACAACCTTTACATAAATCCTTTACACAACCTTTACATACACCCTTTATATAACCTTTACATAAATCCTTTACACAACCTTTACATAAATCCTTTACACAACCTTTACATACATCCTTTACACAACCTTTACATAAATCCTTTACACAACCTTTACATAAATCCTTTACACAACCTATGCATAAATCCTTTACATAACTTATACATAAATCCTTTACACAACCTTTACATAAATCCTTCATATAACCTTTACATAAATCCCCAAAAAAAACTGAGTGACAAATGCATTTTACTATGTATTTATGTAGCGAGAAAGTCCGCTGGAAATTTATTTATTCATTAAAAAACGAAGAAAATGGTATTTCCAAGGCTCTAGATTTCTAAATTTCTAAGAGAGGAACGAATCGTTTCCCTTGGTGCACATTTTCAAAGGGTTCCGTTTTGGAACCATCTTGGTAATTCATATGTTGAGGTATATTTTCAAAGGGTCGTGAAACGCGACCCTTGGCGGTTCGTATGTGGAGACACATTTTCAAGGGGCCCTGGTTTGGGGTCCCTTGATATTTAACCATTCTGATTTATACTTATCATCAACATAACTCTTTTATGAAAATTGTATGTGGGGGCGCCCGTTTCGACGCCCTCTTGGTAATTCATATGTTGGGGTCGTTAAACGCGGCCCCCAAGGGGTAACGATTCGCTATCCTTGATATATTCCAATTCTGATTTATACTTATCATCAACATAACTCTTTTATGAAAATTGTGTGTGGGGGTACATCTTAAGGGAGCACTGTTTTGGTGCTCCCTTGGTAATTCATATGTTAGGACACATTATCAACCGCCCCATTTTAGGGCAGTTGATAATTCTTCCCATTCTGTTTTATATTTATCGTCAACGCGGGCTGCTATAACCCAAGTATTATAAAAAAAGATATAGTGAAAACTATGTCTAATTCTCGTTTAAAGCTATCTTACGGTTTTATCTTTTCCTGCTTCGTAGGGCCGTATCGCCTTATTTAGGTTTTATCGTTTGTTATAATCTTTCGGTTTTATCTTTTGTTATTTTATCATCTTTCGGTTTTATCTTTTTGTTGTTGTCTTTCGGTTTTATATTTTGTTTATTATCTTTCGGTTTTATCTTTTGTTGTTATCTTTCGGTTTTATCTTTTTGTTGTTATCTTTCGGTTTTATCTTTTGTTGTTATCTTTCGGTTTTATCTTTTGTTGTTATCTTTCGGTTTTATCTTTTGTTGTTATCTTTCGGTTTTATCTTTTGTTGTTATCTTTCGGTTTTATCTTTTGTTATCATCTTTCGATTTTATCTTTTGTTGTTATCTTTCGGTTTTATCTTTTGATATCATCTTTCGGTTTTATCTTTTGTTGATATCTTTCGGTTTTATCTTTTGTTATCATCTTTCGGTTTTATCTTTTGATATTATCTTTCGGTTTTATCTTTTGTTTTATCTTTCGGTTTTATCCTTTGTTATCATCTTTCGGTTTTATCTTTTGTTATTATCTTTCGGTTTTATCTTTTGTTTTATATCTTTCGGTTTTATCTTTTGTTATCATCGGTTTCGATTTTTGTTATCATCTTTGTTTTATCTTTCGTTTTTTTATCTTTTGTTATCATCTTTCGGTTTTATCTTTTGTTATTATGTTTCGGTTTTATCTTTTGTTTTATCTTTCGGTTTTATCTTTTGTTATTATCTTTCGGCTTTATCTTTTGTTGTTATCTTTCGGTTTTATCTTTTGTTATCAACTTTCGGTTTTATCTTTTGTTATTATGTTTCGGTTTTATCTTTTGTTTTATCTTTCGGTTTTATCTTTTGTTATTATCTTTCGGCTTTATCTTTTTTGTTATCTTTCGGTTTTATCTTTTGTTATCATCTTTCGGTTTTATCTTTTGTTAATATCTTTGGGTTTTATCCTTTGTTATCATCTTTCGGTTTTATCTTTTGTTATTATCTTTCGGTTTTATCTTTTGTTTTATCTTTCGGTTTTATCTTTTGTTATTATCTTTCGGTTTTATCGTTTGTTATCATCTTTCGGTTTTATCGTTTGTTATCATCTTTCGGTTTTATCGTTTGTTATTATCTTTCGGTTTTATCGTTTGTTATTATCTTTCGGTTTTATCGTTTGTTATTATCTTTCGGTTTTATCGTTTGTTATTATCTTTCGGTTATGCTGTTAATACCAATATTATCGTTTGATGTTTTTGTTTGATGTTTTCGTTTAATGCTGCTGCTGGTGTTATCTATCTTTTGTTTTATACTTTTATAACCGTATGCATGTGTGTGTATTTGATCAGAGGATATAATCCTTTTATCATCTTCTCGGTTTAGTGCTATTTTATTTACCTCCTCTGTGTAAATTTCATGCCCATGGCTTCTAATCACATTCATTTTTCTCATTTGGGTTTCGTCCTCAAACAAGCATCTCTTATAATCATCGAATGTAATATCATTTTTAACAACGCTTCTCTTAATACCCTTACAACGTTTTTCTTCTTTTTCTTCACACTTGTATGAATAACGTTTTGCTCTTAGTCCAACAAATTCAGCAATAGTTTTCCCTCCAGCTTCATCCTTAAACATACCGAAAACTTTTTTGTTAACGCCTATATCTATTTTTGATTTATGATCTTTTGGATAGTTGCTTGTATCAAACTTTGTTTTAATATCGTCCCGTATGTCGTTATAGAAGTCTTCTGTTTCTATTTCATACATTAGTGAGTCGGTGTCTGTAAACAGGAGCTTTGCTTTCTCGTTGTATTTTTCTTTGATATAATTATAATGAAAGTCATACATTAGTGTCTTACTTAGATGTAATATAGACATACCAAGATATATAGGTTTATCGAATTTTAACTTTGTTTTCTTCATATGTATAGCTGCGGTTAAATTTTCAGAAAATATAGTTCTGTGGAAATAGTTAGGTTTGCATATCAATTTCTTTGCTTGCCCCTCTGAAGTAACAAGCTTAATATCAACCCTATTACGTATATTCTCCATAGTTTTCCCAAATACTGAGTTATTCATTAGTTTGAAGAAATCTTTTTCGAAATCATTTTTAGCGTTTGTACGTAGTCCAGTATTAAGATCTATATATGATTTCAACCAATCACTTTCACTGAATGTTATTCCTCTATGAATTTTAGTTATTTTTAATCCTAAACTTGTATACATTTTTAACGCCTGGTGGTGAATAATATACTTCTTTTTATCAATAGTGCTGTAATTAGCTTCTCAACCTTGTTAACTATCATTCTCTCTGGGGCTAGAGGATAATCGTTATGAAGGTTGTGAAGCTCTTCAGGATACTCTAAATCTACTTCTAATATACATGGATGTTTTCTCCAACGTTTTAATTGTTTTTCATTCATCCATATTCAAAACCGTGTGTTGGAAGCTTTTTACTCATTGCCCACGCATACAAGTTGTTGGCATCTAGGTATTGAATATATTTTGATTTTTCTGCGGAATTATAATCTTTCATATATGTATTATTTGCTTTACCGTATCGTGTAGATATCATTGATACGCCAACACGAATGCCCTTTTCAATCATATTAATCATATCAATATCATTTAACAGCTCCAATTCAATTTTAGTTGTTTTGAGGCACGCGCTCCATGCAAGGCCTGGGGCTGTATAATACCATGCTGGATCTAATTTATAGTTTTTTATACATACGTTTCTGAAATTCTCAAATACGTCTGCTAATAGGAGTACATCTGATTTTAGATATAGATCGTGATACTCTTTCATATTCTTATTTTGAACTTCTTCCAGATATTTTGAGCATGTTTATAATCTTCTTCTGATATGTGTGTTTTGTTGAGTTTAGAATAAAACACTTCTATTAGCCATTACCTAAACGAGCAGGGGACTGGGACCAAGTCCGTAAAACTACTTCAATAAGAAACTAGCAAAAATGGGCATCATTTTCTGAGAGAGCATATCAAACTTAGCTAGTCTGGAAAGTTTGGTGAACTTCGGCTTAATATTGACGATGCTAGAGGGCATCAAAGATGTCTATTTTTTCCATACAAACTCTGTAAATTTTTGACGTTGTCCAGCCAAACCATACTATTCACTGTAAAATTTTGGCTGGACAACATAATTTTAAAAGTTTATAATTCCGACAGAATTCGCTCAAATCACATCAAACTTTGCACATATACTAATTTCAACATGCTGTTTCATGTCATAAACTTAATTTAGTAATTGCATTAATTCTAATAAACTCGTCCCCAGTCCCCTGCTCGTTTAGGTAATGGCTAATTGGTGGGAGGCTTGTTTCATCTAACTTTGTTATGCTGTTAATATAATCGTATGGATATACTCCTTTTCTTAACAGTAGGTCTAACTTTTGTCCTTTATAAAAACTACTCATGTTCGAACAGCTCGATTTATCAAGATTTTCAACTAGAGTTCCAAGACCAGCAGCCATAAACTATCAATAAACCGTATATCTCGTTTGATATTAATTCACCTGTTTTCCATCTTTTGTGAAGCAATCTACCACTATTTGCTTTGTGAAAGATATATATTTCTCTTCATTGTTGGGTATACAATTTATTTCGCCTTCTGTTACTCCAAGATTTTTTATGAATAGGTGGGCATCATATCCAGATAAGTTGTGAAATATTACTGGGTAGAAATTAGGTATTTGATAATTAATATTACTGGCAATCGTTGTGTGCGTTGCCTCTGTACCTTCCTGTTATATGACAGTGATCTAATACCCGGTCTCCGTTTAATTCTTCTTCACAAATATGGCATTTTGTTGAATTCTTATAATTAATCTCATCTTCTTTTGTCATTTTTACTTTTTTTATAGTTTTAAATTTTGAATATATTTCTTTTATTGAGTGCTCCAGAGAATCTACAAATATCTGTGAAACATCTTCATCTTCAGATTTAATTGTGTGTGCGACTACTTTTGGTTTAAATATTTTGTCATCTATACATTTTATCAAATAACAGAATCCTGATGGTTTGTGTTTCTGATATTTTTTAGTATAACTTTTTCTTTCATCGGGGCTGCATGTTTCAATATTTTGTGCTTAAACACTCAAAATCGGCATAAATTACAAAAGGTACTTGCATAGAGTGATTATAGTTCTTGAATTTTATCATAGAGCCTTTCTTAGGTAGTTCTATTTTTACGGCGTCGTGGTTTGAGCAGTATTCAATATGTGTATCAAGCGAAGTTTTACTATTAAATGAACACAAACACCTATTACAGAAGCGTCTTGTATGTTGTTTATTATTTACTTGTGTTGATAAAAGTCTACTTAAATTCTTAATCCAACAATAGTGGCTTGTTGTACTATTTGTTATCAATAATAGGTTGATAGTTTGAGTCCTATCATGAAACTTGCTGATTCTAAGTGGGTATACGCTTCCATTTTCATATCCATATACATTTATTGAATATGCTATATTGTTATTTTCAAAGCGTATAATTTTATCCGGCTGAACTGGAAATTCAATATTTTTCCAATCAAACTTTTCTGAGTTTTTTATCATTTCTTTTGCTGTACGCTCGGGATGCTTATTATTAGGATATATAGCTGCTGTAACTGACCATTTGAAACATTCATTGTCCTCAATATTCTTAATATTAACAATAGCTTTCTTAGCTAACAGCTTTGTTGGAAGGTTAATAAAAGAACTCCCTGATATTGGTTGAAATTTATCAATATGAATATCTAGGTGTAGTACTTCACTAAATACGCACCCAGAGCCTGCATTTTGGAATGTTTCAGTTTTTTCCAGCATACCCTCGGCCATTTTACCGTATAATTCTGTTATGTCGGTTGCTTCAGTGTAATTATTTCAATGTTTGAATAAAAGTACGTATAAGTTATAACGGCTTCTTTGGTGGCGGGGTTTGTTTTTTCAAACTTGCATGATAATATTAATTTTGTTTTGGTTGGCTTCTTTTGCTGTTTTAGCAGATTTCCCACATTATTTTTAATATCGCTAAGAAACACTTGTTTTAAGATACCCTTTTAGAGCTATTTTTTGCTGTTTTGTTTTATATTTATCCTGCTCTTCATAGATTTTTTTAATTTTATTTTTCAGCTCTTCAATCTTAGTATCCGCTGTTTTTTTTATGGGGTTTGGAATATATGAAATAACCCAACTATAAAAATTATTTATCTGTTTATTCACAGAGTCTAATTACTTTTCAGCTGTGCTTTTTAATGTTTTTGGCTGGGGCTTAACTGGCTTTAGAACCGGCACATTAATCTCCGGTAATTCTTCATCGATAATAAAGTTTTCTTTCATCGTTTCTCTATACATATATTTTTGTTTATCTATACTTTTGACGTCACACTGTGGCGGTCCTTTTACCATAATGTCTCGCTGTAGAGCTCCTGCTGATACAATATATATGTTGTGCTGTAGGGTTCCTGCTGGTGCAATACTACCCTTCCCAGTAGAGCGAGTCACCCACGGTTTTTTCATCACCTTCGTAGTGGATGTTTCGTTAACCGCAAGTCGGTTTGAAAGCCATCACATGGTATGTTTGTGTGTACCACGAGATCAATGTTTTCGCATCACGTGATGCAGTTCGCATGTGTACATCAATACATCATTCCCTGCATCAACCAATCAAAATTTACCATTCTCACGCCTGAAATGAACAACATATTATTTTTACAGCTAAGTCGGCTAGATCTAACGATCTAACGTGTTTGGAAAATCCAACACAATCGTCAACTGTGAGTTCTTGTAAACGTCTGTAAACTCCCTCGTGAACGCTTCACGAATTTCCTAAGAGCAATGCTTGTTAAAAGCTAGTTCAGTACGGTGTGCAAGTACATAACCACCTTCGTAGTGGTGGGTTGGACAGTTGTCTAGTATACTGTAGAATTAATTTTCTAGCGTGAACTAAATTAGAATAAGATTTGCGAACTGCATCACGTGATGCGAAAACATTGATCTCGTGGTACACACAAACATACCACGTGATGGCTTTCAAACCGACTTGCGGTTAACGAAACATCCACTACGAAGGTGATGAAAAAACCGTGGCTGACTCGCTCTACTGGGAAGGGTAGTATGTTGTGCTGAAGAGCGTTAACCGTTTCAGGGATTTTAACCTCAACCCTCGGTTACTGGTTTCTGCCGGACAATTTAACCTTATCTTAGAACGTTGATGAATGTGCAAAAAGTGGTGGGGCCTACCATATATCTTATACAATTTGGAATCTATCTGCCCCTTTTTCCGAGAAGCTCTTTAATGATAATTTGGTTGTGGTCTTATTTCGAGAGGCCCCTTTATAATAATTTGACCTTGGGGTTTATTTTTCCTGGGGTTTCCCCTAAAGATTTCCGAGAAGCCCTTTTTAATGATAATTTGACCTTGGGTTTCGTTTTCCGAGAATTTGACCTTGGTCTTTTTCCGAGAAGCCTCTTTTTTATGGTGTTTTAATTTTGGCGGCCATTTTGTCCCAGAATCGGCCTTTCCCTACTACTATATGGGACATTAGCCAGCGGTTTTCTAGGAATCAGCATTTTGTCCCAAAAAACTCGCTAAAAGAATTCTAATTGCTAAATAAATGAAATACAGATCTTAATTAGCGTTAATCTTTGTTTAGAAAGCAAGTTTAGAACTTCAAAATATCAAAAAGACTGACTTTATTTAACGACGGTCGATCAAAATATGACACAGGAAGCCCAACACAGAAATAGAGGGTGTATACCAAAATACATCGAAAGTTTACCCTTCAAGCTCTCGGCCTCCCTGTGTGCAATCCGAGAATGCACTAAGAACTCATGTAAACAGGACAATGGCGGATGGTGAAGAAATAGCGAAGCTGATCTTCATTTTTGGGCAACCTTCCCTTCAGATTTGGCCTGTCTTGGAGGATGACGAAAAGTGACTTTTAGGGATGATATCCACGCTCTTGGAACTACCTAGTTTTGACAACGGGAGATATTTCTACGTGAAATGTGTGCATCAAATATTGCTGTTGAAAGTTCGAGTCCGACACTTCATGTTAGACTGACTGATAGTTCATGAAATTGAAATTACCCAACACAGGTTGAGACATTTTACAGAAGATATATGGGGGATTCGTTCAGATAATCAACTCAATTGTTGAAGCTTATGGAACTAGGTAGCACAATTGTAACCACAGTTATGGTCATCTAAATAAATGTGTTTGCTCATTCGCTGTCAATTTTTAGTCCGACAAAAGAAAACCATAAGATCGTTAACTAAGTATTTGCAAAAAACTGAAGTTCGCCATACATTTTCTATACGATACTATCGCCATTACGGCTACTACTGCGCATGCTCGCTCATCGGCATGTCCAATATTTCTGGTGATGCTTAAATTACTTAGATTATAAATATCACATTTACTATTAAACAACTAGACGCTTTAATAAGCGTTCACTCGTGCCCTGGTGCGATTGAGCACTGGTCTTCTTGCAATCAGAGTAGTTCTTTTCAGCTTCAGAGTTAGTTATCAAGTCAATAGTCATTGTTTTGTCATTTTGGTCGTAGTTTGTGTTCACAGTTTTTTCACTTGCATTTGATATTTCATAAGATTTTGATATGATTTTTACAGATTTTTCAGATTTGATTTTGAGTCCGCGGAAGGACCTGGCCCGAATACGCTTGACATCTTTTAGAGTAGGTCTACGGCTAACGGCGTGTGCATTTGTATGTGAGATAAGCGTATTTGACATACTTCCTACAAATTGTTTTTTTCTCCCGATCGCAAGACGACATAACCTTCCCCCTAACAAGGTTTGTGAAGAAAGAGGTCGACTGTCGAAAAAACCTCATAGATCAGCTTTTAGTGGTCTCGTTCCCAGTCCCACTCGATTGCAGATTGTGCTTAGTCATCATAGCTGTATTCACTTCTTAAACATTTCTCAATGTTGAATAATAAATTGCGGGTCATTGGGGCCTTTAAAGGGTGACCGCGTCCACTTAATACAGGTGACCGCTTAATAGAGGACAAATTTACATAATTATACTAGTCACCTCACTCCTTTGACGAGCCCGCTAATTTTCTATATTTGTCTATATTCTTCTATATATATTTTCTATATTTTTTATTTTTTATATTTTATTACTCACTTGTAAAGAGCATTGAGATTTATATGTAATGCGCTTTTTCAAGAATTAAATTATTATTATTATTATTTACAGTAAATATGAGGAGAAAATTCGGGACTCTTATAACTGACCGCTTAATAGAGGATGACCGCTTAATACAGGTTTGACTGTATCGTGTTTGCAAATAATTCAATTTTTTTCGAAACTTTTCCTCGGCTCCTTCCCCAAAAGAAATGAAGAGACTGTTCCTACCCCGAGACAAACGTGATGCCTGACATCATTACAGCGGTATAGTATCCTATTTTCACCAGTCTCACCCAGTACTCCTTTGAGCTATGGAGATCTGGCGGCCACACAAAAGGTGAACGCTATGGGAAAAATAAGACTGTGAAATACATCCCATGCAACCAAGAGACCATAATACTAAGAGAGCGAATCGCGCGGAATGATGGTTGGGATATGCTCGTGGCGCTAAATCTATTTTTAGTAAACCGGAAGGTGAGCACACATCAGTAAAATTTTACTTCCGGCAGATAAAATCTCTTCCGCTAAAAAAAAATCGCTTTAAAAAAAAGCTTTAAAAAATCAAGAAAACATAGCTTAAAAGCTCGTAAATTTCGGGATGATAACGTTCATGTCAAAAGACGACAGTAAATTGAAAACTGCTACGGTAAAGACAGTGAATTTCAGTCCGGCTTGGAAAGTTGAAAGCATTTTTTAATTTTCGATCTTTGAACGCGGCCGCGCCGCGGCTTCCCGCCATTTATGTAAATAAGAAATCTGCTGCGGAATCAAATTCAAACAAGAAATTAGATCGATTGTGTCGTTCAACCTATGCTATTCTACATGAAATGGCTTCATATAACACCGTAAGGGATTGATTTCTTTGAAAAGGAGTTGTAAAGTTTGAAAAGAGTCAAAAAAAACATCACCTGGTGAGTCGGGATTGACCAACTCAACATGGAAACCAAAAACTACAACTACAAGCCTGCTGATTGTCGCTGATATTTGTACTTCCAGTTCTTCGTTTATTGCTTTGAACAATTAGAGAGTATTCACAAGAAAAGATGGAATCGATGACTTATGGATTGAAAGTACTGAATTCGACGAAAAAAGAAGAAACTTCGGCCTCGCTTCACAACTCACAAAGAAATGTGCTTGCTTTTGGCCTTGAGTTTTCGCAGTTTTATAGCACGATGAACAGCCGCTTCAAAAACACGTTCAAAGACGAAAAATATCTTCTAAACTATTCCTTCAAAGTGAAACACATACTATGAATCTCTTTGGATCTGTTTGGTGGCTCGTACATCACTAGGAGTGTTTTAGGAGTTAAAAAAACCCAACAACAACACAACAACAACCTGAGAGTGAAAGTGAAACTGAGTCAACACGGCTTTAATACGAATACGAGTGATTCAAACAAGATTGGTGAAGGTAAGCGTGTATAGATCTTTCTTTCTTCGCCAACGACTGTAAATTAAAGTGTGTGCTATTTCTACCTAGCGATGTTTGAAAACTTGTCGCTTGATTGTTGTCGTTTCTCAAAACCAGTTTGCAATAAAAACCGACGACTAGTCGTAGTTAGGACTTGAAGTCAGTTTTTTTTGTTTTTACTTCCAGTCTTGTCCTTTGTTGCAAGAGTTTTAATTTTAATTTTACCATTATGATAACAGCAATAACAACACTCATAGCTAGCCGGCGTTTTACCGAAAGAGTTTTTTCTGCCGGAAGTCAGATTTCGCTGAAGTGTGCTCACCTTCCGGTTTACTAAAAATAGATTTAGCGCCACGAGCATGGGCCACACATCAGTACGAGATTCGCTCTCTTAGTATTATGGTCTCTTGATGCAACTGATTATAACTGAACTGAAATATTGACGACGCCTATAAGGAATGTTCTGCATAATCTACGGCGACACGTATAACGTAAAAGCCTTAAAAATACAATAGACGAAGGCCACGGGAAAAACAATGATTATAAGATGCTATGAAGCAAATAACAGAAGTAAGAATAGCAGTGAAATAAGTCTAAAAGTAGACAAACGTACGGTTAGGAGCGGCAAAACTACAACAAGGATAAGCATACACCCTGATTGAACGGTTGATGTGAACAAGACCTAGCGGTAGCAACCAAACCGGTCTGAAGTATATCGATAATTACTTCGAGTTGGTAGGTTCCTGGTGCTGGGATTCGCTGGCCACGAACGATGCCATTGATAGGACATGTGCTGGAGGATTCGTGTTGGAGGCTGAGTATTTTCCACCACTGCAAAGCCTGCGGCTCTCTTGTCGAAAAAGCTATCTCTTGAGCTGGTAGAACGGTTACTAGTTGAGCTGCTGGTTGAACAAGGCCGTCTTGTACAAGCTATTTCTTGAGGAACGTGTACTTCTGGAACGTTAGCAGCCGCCATACTTGACCGGCCTGCGTCTAGAGCGAACTGGTAATATATTCATATTGGGTGCGCTCTTATAGTACTAGGTGAGACCGCTGAAAATAGTATCTTCGAACTCACACGACGTCCACAGAAACGTCAGTTGCTTATTAATATTGATGAGGATATATGAAGCAATAATAATGATATTTTAATAATGGATTTTCGATGCCATTTGTTCTAGATGCTAAACAGATCGCTTAATAATTTAAAAGAAAGTTTAGTTGCAAAGGCGATAGGCATTCAAAGCAGCGCATAACCGACAACACGTAGCTTCCACTGAACTTCAAAAAACAACTCATTGTTTTCAGCGTTATATTGTGTCGAGCCTTCTTTGCTTCCTCGTACCAGACCCCCTCGTTTTGTTTTAACACAGGTATACCGGAAGATAAAGCAGAAGTCTCCATACGCGTCCGTGTTGATCTGTACAAACTTACTGTAAAAGATACTCTTGATCATAAAGGATTTCTTCCGATTTCTTATCGACTAGCTCAATTCTAATATCTAGCGAACGCGGTTCTTTTAGGTTCTTGTAACACGAGATGTGCCCAGAGAGAATTTGCGCTGAAACAGAATACAAAGGTTAAATAAGGTACGAAGCCATGGGTGATGGGGGAGGGGAGGGGAGGTCTATCTATACAATACCTTTTGTAACATCTATTGGTTTCTCTAAATAAAATACTGTTTGTTTCCAATGTGTTGATGGATGCGCTGGACTGGTGCTGAATTCAACCTAAAAAGAAATGAATTGAGATCATGATATCTGGTGTCCATTCTCGTACCCAGACCCTTCTCAGCTTTCTAACGAAAAATCGAATTTTCGTTAGAAAGCTGAAAAGAGTCTGGGTACGAGAATGGATATCAGATTTCCTACTCAAAATATTGGTGTTGTAAAAAGAGAGAGAATCGTTTTCGTATGAGTGGGAAATCTACGGCACGGAGTCACGGTCACGGTACGGAATCATAGACATCTATTCAACCAATCACAGTGCGCTAAGTCATTGCTCAATCAGTCCGAATGCTTGGACACGGCACGGTCACCGCACAGCACGAAATGTACTTCCCACTCATACGAAAACAACTCTAAATCGATTGTAAAGTTTTCTAAGCAGCATTGAAATGTGTTCATAATGTAGTGGAGTGGAGAGAGAAACATAGAAGGAAAGAAAGATGTTCCACCTTTTTCTCTGCATTCTCTTCGAATACCATATCGAAATATGCCACAATTGCCTGAAAAAAGAAAGACAAAGTATTACTGATTTGATTGGACAAACCCAGAGATTGCCCAAGCAATAATTAGCAACCTCGTCCCCAGGGCCGTATCCCCTCGCTATTTTCAAAATGTCGAGCGTCCGCCATTTTGAAAATAGCGAGAAGAGAGGGCCCTTGGGACGAGATTGAATAATTAGTTGCCTTTTTTGTCAGGGAAAACAGACTAAACAGAGACAAAAATAAGCAATAAAAAAAACATTACAAACAACAAAAGCGACAAAATCAAATAAATAAAAGTAAATCACTTTTTTTAACGTGTCAATGTATTTAGCAGTACTGCCAGTGGGGACACGACTCTCACACTCACATCTTACTACATTCTATATTCTCGGTACACCCAACACTCATCTCACTAGTTCGTTTTATTTGAGGGAGGAAAACCGGAGTACCCGGAGAAAAACCCTCGAAGCAAGGGAGAGAACGAACTGACAAACTCAACTCACATGAAGCGCTCGGTCCGTGAATAGACCTCTTTGGCTTCGTATGTAAATTGCCCATTTCAAACCATGTGATGTAAACATGATATTCTCTGGAGAATTGTTCCTTTATATTTCTGAAATTTATTCGTTCATATTGAAAGGACTAATTCTCCAGAGAACACCATGTTTACATCAAATGGTTTGAAATGGACAATTTACATATGAAGCCAATGAGGTCTATTGAACCAGGCATCCTGACAGCGGTGAGAGGCGAGTGCTCTCAACACTCGTCCAAGTGCCCTTGCTCCCCACAAACAACAACAGCAACAAACAGCAACATCAACAAAAAACAACAACATCAATACCAACAACAACAAACAACAAACAACAACAGCAACAAACAACAACAGCAACAACAAACAGCAACATCAACATCAACAACAAAAAAATATATCAAATATCCCAGTCAATGTACTCACCGTCAGCTTGTCACTTCTTTTCATTTCCAGTTTGAAGGACGATATAAAGTTAAGATCTTCTGTCTTACATTTATTAACATCTAAACGCTGTGGAATGAACGTAAACAAATGATAATAATTTAATAAAACTTTATTAACGTGTCTTAATTAGTTAGCTTACATTAACAGTAGGCTAATTGGGGACACCTATCTAGAGAAATGATTGAGCAGGCGTTTATACAGTGACACTATGAACCCCTAAAATTATCAACTGAAAGTTCCTCCATATCAAGTTCATCATAAGATGAATGGAACATCTTGATACTCTTGTGCTTATGTTTATGCTTGCGGCTTAGCTGTCCTCACTAGCGCATAAGGGTCTTATGCTTATGTTTGTATCAGGGTACCCCTACGGACCGGTATGCATTCAAATCGCTTTAACACAGAATCCGTCCATTTAAAACCCCAATAAAGTATACATTTTCTGAAAGCTAAATAAATGGAGATTCCAACTAATGGTCTATTAACAAAAAGTACATACGCGTTTTAGATGTAAGTCAAGATCAACGAATTTTCATATAGCGCTATACGGCGAGGTCCCAGACAGCCGCATTTTATCGGCAATTCAAGATCATTATCTTTATGCACTCTAGAGATATTAATTATCAAAAGTGTCTCCGTTTATCGATACGTTTCCCCGTTGCTTTTTTATCTGCCGCGAAACTTTCGGAACGCTAAAAAAATAAATCGTTTTTTACTAATCGTTAATAACTCATGAAATCATTAAATATCTGGCGTAGTTTTAATCATGAAATCATTAAATGCTGGCGGGAAAATGTTTTTCAAGTCAAGTTCACAAATATGTGAAATACTGACATCATGAAATGCTGGCGGGAAAACAAAAGGCTGGCGGGAAATACGAGCACTTTGACCGTGAGTGGTTTGGCATCGTTATTCAAGGATATTTTGAGTGAGCAGCTATGATTTTTGGATACTTTCTTCGCATCTGAATCTTTGTGGAAAGTCTATTGCGTGAGTGCTGTTGACAGCTTGCTTGCATCAAATGAAATCCAAAATTCGTTTTTTGATTCTAACTTTTTAGGAAAAAAATATTTTTTTAGATTCTGTTTTTTGGGAGATGATAGATAATATTCAATTTGATTCGATTGTCAAAAAAAATCAAAACCGATCGTTTGAAAGATATATGGGGTACCCTGATACCTTAAAGTACAAAGACTGACGCAGCGGCCGTGTGGTATAAACAAGATAAGCTATTTTTATGAGTAATGCTTTGTTATTGGGCAAACCAGCAATAGCGTATTGAAGTCTTTACCTTTATACAGCTCGATGTTGATATGATTGCATTGTGATCCACCACGGCTATACATGGCTCTTTGCTAACGGATGACTTCATACAAGACATTTTAAACCCTACAAGGATACACAATGTATGTTAGAGTCGTTTTCGTATGATTGTGAGTTAGTTACGGTACGGTTCCTGCCGTGCGGTGACGGTGCCGTGTCCAAGCATTCTGATTGGTTGAGCAATGACTTTGCGCGTTGTGATTGGTTGTCTTCGATTCCGTACCGTGACCGTAACTCCGTGATGTAGGCTTCCCACTCATACGAAAATAACTCTATTCAATGATGTTTTCCTTGTACTGGTGAGGAATTTCTCCAGTTCGCACCGAAACATTGCAGTGGGATACAGCCAACACTTTCGACCAAGTACTGAATCTTAAGCCATTTGATCGTGAACATGAAATAAAGTGAAAGGGGGAGGAGGAGGAGGAGGAGGATGAGGAGGAGGAGGAGGAGGAAGAGGAAGAGGAAGAGGAGGAGGAGGAGGAGGAGGAGGAGGAGAAGGAGGAGAAGGAGGAGAAGGAGGAGAAGGAGGAGAAGGAGGAGAAGGAGGAGAAGGAGGAGAAGGAGGAGAAGGAGGAGAAGGAGGAGAAGGAGGAGAAGGAGGAGAAGGAGGAGAAGGAAGAAGAACAACAATAACAACGCCAAATATACACTGATGTCGTATAGATTGCCGCTAGAAGGGATTTTGTCTACACTGCGATTGTTATTTTAACACATCACGTGACATACCGTATACGTCATCCCAGAAATTGAGTTTTGGTGGTTGCTTCTCCAGTGTTCCCATAGCAACAACATGTATCGAACACTTATCTGGGAATACTGAAGAAATAAAAACACGTTCAACTATGCTAACTATTCCTCTCAATCAACACTTATTATTAGTATTGTTTAACCACTACCAACTGTTTGTGTAACTATAGCAACGCAAGCACAAGCGTAGGCACATTAAATTGACATCATTTCGCTGTGAAAACGGTCCTGACGCAAGCATAAACACAAAACACAAGGATATGGGTTTTTTTTCATTTGCTGTGCTTGTGCTTGTGCTCGAGTCAGGCCCATTTTCACATGACACAAGCTTGATGCGCTTATGAACGCTAATGCTAAAACCAGTCTATGCAGCCATGATATACCTACCAACTCCCCCTGGGGCGAGCCATTTATCCCGTGCAAATAAGACAGTATCCAACATGGACTCGAACAGCAGGAAGTACCCCATCCATTCAGATATGATGATATCGACCCTTTCTACTGGAAGTGTGATTTCTTCGGCTTTTCCTTTCAACAGGGTAACAATTTTCTCCAAGCTGTTTTCACTGTTTTCACAACAGGCATACATTAATCCAAGGAAGCATGAATTCCCGACAGTCACTATCTCTGGGGTGAGTTGGACAAAAACTTAATGTCGGTCAAACAGCTAACCGTTCAGATGTTGAGTGGTTTAGTTAAACATGTTTAGACAATTTCTCTACAAACGCTGCATATAACCTTTTGTTTTTACACAGTATAAATTCCAGGTACTTTGACTATAACCTTTTTATTTTACAGAGTATAAATTCCAGGTACTTTGACTCTTTTAAAGTTAGATTATTTTGCATGTCCGTTATAAAATCAAGAAAAACTCAGTTTAACTAAGGCAGGTTTAGGTGTGAATGGGGCATCAGTTACATGTATGCCCGGCGTTACGTTGTTAAAATGCAACTCATCCCTGGACTTGGAGAAGGCCGTTGAAATAGTCCCTTTTCGCGTTCACAAATCCCGTTGTAAAACCGCTGTACTTATTGACATCAGACGCATTTGTACAGGGATAGCCTCGAGTCAGTGTAAATTATTCACAAATATCAACAAGAACACGGAAAAATGTTGACATAAAACAATAGAAACATTTTTGAATTGCACGAACTGGTTTCTGAATCGAGGCTAAGCCTGTACAAATACGTCTTTTGTCAAGGACAGCGGTCATCTCTAAACAACGCGAAACTGGAGTATTCAGGCTAAGCGAGCACGGCATACATTGTAAATCGGTTTCCTTTGTCTGGTGTTCTTTGCGCTTTTCACACAGCGGTAAAAGAGACAGGGACTCCTTAGCCAGTCGCGTTACGCACCAGAAGCCCATTACACATTTTGTACGTGTAACGGCCATGGTTACGTTAGAAAGTGACCTTCTAACATACAGTATGGCATAAACAAACACAAACACCGCAAATAACATCGGCCACAGGGAGCCCAATCTCTACCGTACTCCCTTGATCCAACAAACAGAGAAACCACTTGAGTACGATCCTATAAAAATATCCTAAAAAATAGGATTGCCGCCTAAGGACGTCTGCAAATGAGGCTATGCTAAACATGGCTTTCAATATTTTGGACAGAGCTATTGTAGTACCCAGTCTCCCACTAACCGTACAATGTCCATCGCTTGATATATAATCTCTGATTGGTCTATTGCAATCACGTGCCGTGCTCCAGCTTTCGCAGCAAACATCGACAGTATTCCTGTACCACAGCCAACGTCTAAGACAACCTACCAATATTAGTAGAGAAGATTAGGAAGGAAGGAAGGAAGGAAGGAAGGAAGGAAGGAAGGAAGGAAGGAAGGAAGGAAGGAAGGAAGGAAGGAAGGAAGGAAGGAAGGAAGGAAGGAAGGAAGGAAGGAAGGAAGGAAGGAAGGAAGGAAGGAAGGAAGGAAGGAAGGAAGGAAGGAAGGAAGGAAGGAAGGAAGGAAGGAAGGAAGGAAGGAAGGAAGGAAGGAAGGAAGGAAGGAAGGAAGGAAGGAAGGAAGGAAGGAAGGAAGGAAGGAAGGAAGGAAGGAAGGAAGGAAGGAAGGAAAGGAAGGAAGGAAGGAAGGAAGGAAGGAGGGAGGAAAGAATTAGGGAGGAAAGAATGGAAATTTTAGGCGGCAAAGTTTACCTTATCTTTAAAAAGTTTTGGGTTTCCCAAAATGAAATCCCTGTAGCTTTCTGTTCGTACCTTATCCTACGATTTAAAGAAATATCAAATACAGATGATTGTCTTTGAATACCAAAGTAGATATTTTGGTTGTTGTTAACCTCGTTTTACCACAGGCAACCCAACTATTTCTTCTGAGGCTAAAAATAGAAATACATATGTACGTACATGTATATGCGCGCGTTTTTTTGATGGGCTTCCTGTGGTAGAGCATGCGTATCCTTGCGGAAACGAGCACGTATTGTCGGTGTATGTACATGTACGTACACATGTACGTGTAAGTAGGCAACCCTGCAAGGATCACGCACGGAGAGCTGATCCACAGGGAGCCCAATAATTTCCAGCGCACTCTACCACACGAAGCCTGTCAAAAAGACGAGCATTTGTATACATTAGTGTATATCGATTTGTTTTTTTAACAATTGACTCAGAAGGAAATAAGTGGGCTGCCTGCTCAAATAGTCTCCTGTACATACTTTCAACATTTCTTCATGGATCCCAAAGTGAGCATAAGAACTAAAGTAGGCACTGTCAACATCTTCATCATGATCATCTCTAGTGACAGATCCAGATTTCTGTATTCTGTAAGCAATGGAGCATACCATTGGTCAGTTCAGACATGTACACTTTATAGGTACTGCATATATGCATGTAAGATATACTTTGTACATGTACAGGTAGGGTATCAGCTACCAAGTACCTTGTATTTGGAGTATCATCTTCCAGAAATGATCTTGCCACAATTCTAAAAGAAAAGATAAAAACAAAGAAAATAAGTATGAAAAGTAGAAAAGGTAAGAGGGAAAGTGTCACAGAGGAAAAGCCGATAAAACCTGGTTAAAAACAAAAAATACTAGACAGTAATTCTGCATCAGAATATAAAAATACCTGAGTTGGTTGATGTCATCTCTTGCCTTTGCAAGATCTGCTTCAGCAACAGTGGCTCTCTCTGTCATCAATATCATCCTGAACACAGATAAATAATAGGTCCACATATCTCAGAAACCAACATCTGCTGTATATAGGACTATAAACCTCAAAAAGTATCACAACATTTAAGAACTTTCATATTGCATGCATGTACATTATATGTACCTCTGTTTAAGTTCCATATATTCATCATTAGACACTGTCCCTATTAATCAGTGAACATACATGCATGACATTTAGTATGTACGTAAACAATGTACTGACATTACCAAAACTGTGTATCTGTACAGGCATAAAGGGATTTCATTACCTTCATTTCCGTTGCCTGATCCATTTGATAGATTGTTCTGGGAATCCGTATACTTTTCTATGTCTTCATCAAAATCTAATGGTACAATGTAGTGGAATGGTACAATGTAGTGGAAATATATAAATTATTGCTCGTTTATTTGCACTCTTAATTTACAGTTGAGATACATGTACATACACATTACATTTTCATATATATATATACATACAGTTTGTATAAGTACTAAAAGTACGATCAAAATAAGTAAGCTTGAAATAGACTTCCATCAATCATATATCCAACAGATATGCTGGTAGTGGCTACTTTGATATCCATATTCTAATAATATTTGCAAACTAAAAGATGCAACTTTCATCTCCAGCAGTCATGCACCTACATGTAGTAATTCAAATGGTGGTAAATATTATCATTACAAATTACTATCATTAAATAGAGAAATGCATGTACATTGAACGTATATAAATTATGTGGTAAGTGAATCTCAGAGAAATTTCAACTCTTTTGGGAAAGCAACAGTGGCTGAGTGGTGAGAGCCTCGGTCTGTCACCTACATTGTACAGTCCCTTCATTGCCGGCGACGACGGCGTGTTCGTTAATTGTTCAGGTGCCAGGCAGGCATAGTCTGGTGAAACGGAAGCATGTTTACATGACAAATTTGTAATCATTTCCTCTATTTTTCGGACAGTAAACTAACTAAACTGAAAAACCCTTTCATTCTTGCACCAATGAATACTCAGGCGATTTCCTTTAGCCGTGAAATACACTGTCCTTAAATGCCGGCCATCAAACCGATATTTCGAGTACCGTATTTCAAAATCAGTTTGACTGCCTAGACCAATATTTCGGTAAGACGATATTTCGGTTAGGCGATATTTCGGTTAGGCGATATTTCGGTTAGGCGATATTTCGGCTAGGCGATATTTCGGTTGCTGCCCAGGCAAAATATCGGTTGCCGTCAAACGATATATCGTTTAAGCGATATATCGTTTAAGCGATATATCGCCCAAGCGATATATCGTCACTTTTGGCGATATATCGGCAAATGAGGCGATATATCGTTTCGGTGCGTGACAGACTTTTGGGCGGGACTGTAGCTCTGTGTTCCGGGTTCGATTCCCGGATCGACCTGGAATCACATGTGATTTGAGTTAATTGTCAGTTCATTCTCTCCCTTGCTTCAAAAGTTTTTCTCCGGATACTCTGGTTTTACTCCATCAGTAAAAACGAACTAGTGAGCTGAAAGTTGTATGCATAGAATATTAGAATGTAGTGGTAGTGTGTGTACATGTATGGGAGTACAGTGTCTCTCAATTAGTGCGCAAGCGCTAAAATACATTGGAAACTTAAATAAACAGTTATTTATTTTATTTTCATTTCTTTTTTTCAACGTCAAAGAACTTACCAAACCACAGCAATGCATCATCATCAAGAACAGGTTGAAGATACACTTCATTGTCCCATGGATAAGGTGGACAGACAGATGTAAAACTTCCAGGTGCAGGTTGCTGAAAAATTATGACTGTTGCTATATATTGTACTTATATACATACATGTACAGTCATTTGCAAAAATTCTGGCCGCCACGAAATATCAATATATCAATATATTGGGTGCATTATGGGTAATTAAATAATACTATTTTGAGTTTCCTAACTTATTAAATGAGGCAAAATGTACAAACAACAAACGTAAGACTAAAACAAACATTATACTAAATATTTCTACCAACTTTGCTGGAGTAAACCCGCTTTAAGGGGAATTTTCAATTATTTAATTACCCATAATGCATCCGATATATTGATATATTGATATTTCGTAGCGGCCAAAATTTTTGCAAATGACTGTATATAATTATTGATCAGTGGTCAGTAGCAATATAAGTGATCTCTGATTAAAATTTCAATTCTCCTTGATACTCTTGAATTCCAGAGGAGAATTTTCAATTTGATCACAAGTCACTTATATTATATGTGTACACTACATTATTGCATGGATGCCTTCAATCTGTCGTCACAATTTACATGTATTAACTAATATTAGTTACATGACTGTACATATTCATAACACATATTGATCTAAGAATCATATGAATTATTTATTTATTTGGTACCTTTTTCCTGATGTAATTTATCAACTTGATGCAGCCATAGAAATCCAGTCCTGTCGCAATAACAATAAGCAAAGTCAGTGATATTGTTCAAAGAGGATTGCTTATACATGTACATTATGATGGTATTAACCAGCATAACGGGCATTTCTTGCAAAATTTACACTGAATTGAGGCTAACGTCAAAGTGTCTGAACAACTCAAAACTGGAGTATTTTGTCCAATCAGAACAAGGAAAATTTATTGATGATGCTATTCATTTAACGACGGAATAATAATAATAATTATCATTCACATTATTTTCTCCAGGATTTACATTGGTCGAGACTGTAAATAATTTCCTACAAATAAGGCTGTGCTCATGAATATGCAATTTGGTTCTCCTCAACAATGAGGGTTTATCATGTAATTTCAAAACTCATATATATGACAAAAAATTGATTATCATAGCTGGAAAGAGCTCGTTGAAATTACATAAAATGTAGTAAAAATGTGAAGTTTGGAAAAGATCGCTTCACAAATTGCAAAGATATGAATTTTCAAAAATCAAAATTTTGTATGAAAACCTTTGTTGGAGGCAAGAGTTGCCTCCAAGCGTAAATTTCCATTTAAAAGGTTTTCATATAAAATTTCGATTTTTGAAAATTCCTATCTTCGCAATTGCCCTATACCATTATGACGTAACGGCTTATTTATGAGGGGGACAGAATCGTGAAGAACAATAGAAATTTGAACTAAATCTGCTCTGCTGAGGTTCGCTAGATTTCAAATTGGCTAGTTTCCAGATATTATGTTCATCGATGCTTTTCCCACAATATTTACTGTGTTTGGTGACTTTTATCGCTTTCAGACCGTCTGTAAAATACATTTATTTGGGTAATCCTTTGTGTTGTTGCTGTTTTGTCCCCCTCTAGCGACCATGATCCTTAGCGTTTAAACAATAGATTGTTTTGATGTGACGTCATAGTGGTATAGGGCAATTTGTGAAGCAATCTTTTCCAAACTTCTACATTTTTACTAATTTCAATGAGCTCTTTCCAGAACATTTTTGGTCCTATGAGTTTTTAAATTACATGATAAACCCTCATTGCAGCCCTCTTAATATTGTGATTTGTCAGTGTCTCACAGATTAATTACAACTGTACTTGCCTCTGCCTTCAGCATCATCAAATAATTTATCTGCTCACCACTGACCAATTGTTAGGGCTCCCTGCAAGAACAACGTAAGTGATCTCTGATCAAAATCTAAATTCTCCTCGAGATTGTTTGAATTTCAAAGTAGAATTTGGGGTTTGATCACAAGTCACTTACGTCGTTCTTGCAGGGAGCCCTTCAATTACAATATTATTATATTTTGCTGAACCACTTCCAATAATTAGATGTTAATAATATTAAACAGTTCTAGGGGGCACCATATAACAATGGCTAGTTCATAAGTCTATCTACCTACATTGTAAACCTGTCCAATGGAATGGAGATGCAATAGAGTCAGTAAATTAGAGAGATTTCATCTCCCTGATTTAACTCACCATAGTGATGCTTTATTGAATAAAGGTTAAATCCATGTACATTGATGCAATGCTGCAGGGTAAAATGTGCACTATTACACACTTCCTCACAAAATAGACACTTGATTGGAGTTTCAGCATCTTCATCAACCTCTTCCCAGTCATCATCACCATCATCATCATCATCACTATCTCTAATTCTGGATCGATTTTTATCTAGAATTGCAAAATTAATGGCAGTTCAATAGCAGTTCTTTTTGTATAAAATAATTATTTGTGAAGCCAAATAAGTTCTCAGCCTACTCGCAAAGCCTGTACTCCCAGGGAGGGTACTCCATTACACAACAAAAACAAGACCCAAAAAAAGTCCAACGGCCCAAAGTCGTAACCCCAAAAAGTCTTTTGGGTCTTGTTTTTGTTGTGTAATGGAGTAGTCCCTCCCTGGGAGTACAGGCTTTAATTTGCGAGTAGGCTGAGAGCTTATTTGGCTTCACAAATAATTATTTTCTCTGCATAAAATCAAGAACGGTAGGATATCATTTTTATCAACCCAAAAAAAGTCCTTGCCAAAATCTTTATATCAAAAAAAGTCCACCAGAAAATTGATAACCCAAAAAAAGTCCCAAGTCACGAATTTCAAACCCCAAAAAGGTCTATTTGCACCTCCCCGTCACTGATATCCCTGAGTACCCCTCCTGGGCCTGTACTATGATGTGACGTTGTCTGTTATAAACCTCTAAAAATCTCCATAACAATACAATGATAGCCTGCAGAGCAGGCATTTTTGTTTTGGGGGATTTTGGCCCCAAAATCCCCCAAAGCCCCAAAGTTCTCCCAAAATCCCCCAAAACAAAAACGCCTACCGGTACTCTGCAGGCTATTAATTTCATTGTCATTTGGTTCAAACATAGACTTGCTACAAGTCGTCCACTCTCTTTTTCTCCCTGCCCATAGAAAGAGAACTTGGCGAGCGCGAAGCGCGAGAATTTACGAGCGACGGAGTCGCGAGTGGGCGACTTGTTTCCCTTGCAGGGATTCGATTTCCGTTTTGCGCCAAAAATGTTGACAATTATGACGTAATCGACTTTTGGGGAAGGAGATAAATCAAAATATGAATAATTATATAGGGCGGCTTTTCATTCTTTTTATTCTGTTCTAAGCTATTTACATTCTTGATTGACATCTCTTCACCAAGGCGTTCTGATTGGCTGTTTGATATAATGTATTCACCGACTGAAAAACCCGTCGGTAAAAATGGCGCGAAGCAGAGATGAAAACTCCTCAGTCCCGCCAGTAAAAAATAAAAAATAAAAAGGGCTGAGGACTTTTAGAAAGTCTAGTTCAAACATTGTAGGAAGCTTACTTGACGTTTAATCATTTTGCTTTTCATTCAAATGCAAACTCATCATGTGGTAGATATTCTACGAAGTCTTAGAGTGATTCATCATTCAGCCAACGATCTCAGTCATGGTGCTCTATTAACTCTAAGAGCACCGTATAAAGCTTAAAATATCGCGGGAAAATGCACATACACGTGCATCCCAAAAATTCGAGATCCACAACAAAATATAAGCAAAATCAAGGATATTTCACGTCTATTCAAAATAGTTTAAGATTTTACAGCTAAAAACGCAATAAAATAGGAGAAGCCTCTAATAAAGCAAATTTCTTACCAAAATCCACTCCGTCCGCCATCTTGAATTTCGCGCCAGTAGACACAAAAACCAGCGGCTTGTGCTATAAATCTATGAGCCTACGGACACGGTGATAACACACAGCGGTGTTTCATTCTTGACAAGAAAAGATGGCGGACAAAAACATGGAAGATGCGGAAAAAGAGCTCGTTAAAGCGATAAACAAAGGTATTGTTTCGCTGACTATTCATCTCTCTCGTTTTCTAATGAATAGTTATTCTTACTGTGTTGTTTATTTGTGATTTTAGTTAATATTGAAGAAGTTAGACGTCTGTTGAGTTCTGGATCTGTCAGCGTCAACTGTCTCGATGAGGTTGGTACCTTTTGACAGTTTGATTTTTTTTTACTTTGAGGATAGTGAGAGAGAGAGAACAATTGTATCGTTGTATTTTTAAAAGGTAATGTGATCGTGTATTTTTCTGACAATAATTTTTTTTTAAATTGGGACAAAGATTGTTTTTGAGTATACTGTAGTCTAGTAAGCTTATAGATTTATAGGACACTCTGACCACATACATGTACACCGGGAACTCCGTGTTCTATTCTTCCATATTCTATTCCATTATATTCTATCCTGTTCTATTCCATTCTATAATATTCTACCATTTTCAATTCTATTCCATTCTATTCTGACTATTATACCATATTCTATTCTATTCCATTCTATTTATTTATTGTATTCTGTTCTATTCCATTCTGTTCTATTCTATCATATTCTATTTTGTTCCATTCTATTCCATTCTATTCTATTATACCCTATATTCCATTCTATTTATTTATTGTATTCTGTTCTATTCCATTCTGTTCTATTCTATCATATTCTATTTTGTTCCATTCTATTCTATTATACCCTATATTCCATTCTATTTATTTATTGTATTCTGTTCTATTCCATTCCATTCCATTCTGTTCTATTCTATTCTATCATATTCTATTTTGTTCCATATTCTGTTCTACCATATTCTATTCCTCTCTGTTTTATTATATAATTGTATATGTATATTGTATATTCTATTATGCTCTATCAGGTTGTACAATGTAATTTCTCTCTTTATATTACACATTACAGCAAGGGATGACCCCATTGATGCATGCAGCATACAAAGGAAGTGTAGAAATGGCAGAGGTTTTGCTTGCGCATGGTGCTGACGTGAATTCAAATCAACATGAACATCATGTAAGAAATGAATGTTGTTGTAGACTGTTAGTCTCACTTGCAGCCATTTTAGTGTTGTCAGAGAGAGAGAGAGAGAGAGAGCTGCATGATAACACTAAAAACAGCTGCGAGGAAGACAAGTAGATACTCTTTGTACTGTCTGATAAATATATAAATTCAGTATTAAATAGCCTTTTAATTAACTTAGCCTTTTTGTTTTCCTTGATAGTATTCTACCCTTATGTTCAGCTGTGTTGCAGGTAATGTTATTAGAACCCATTCTCCCCAAATGTGAACTCTGACACAGGAATTCCAACTCTAATTAAAACAATAGATATACATGATATACTGTACATGTGTTTCCATATTACATGTATATCATACCTAATTGAATAATCATTGTCATGTTGAAAATCATGAAAGCACTATTTCTTTAATATTAATTTGACCAGACAGTATACATTTATTCATTCATTCATTCATTTTTTCATTCATTTATTTGTTTATGACATAGGTGCATGTGAGGTCACCAGAATACTCCTTGAAGCTGGTGCTGATGTCGATGCTAAAAACAACCTTGGAAAAACAGCAGCACAACTGGGAGCCTTTGTTGGTTGGTTTGTAGTATTAAACAATAGCCTACTGTATCTACATGTACAGGATTAAATATTAGAGTGCTGAGTGTTTTAAATCAGTAATAACTTCCTTTACAACACATACATGTACAAAATAATGCAATACATCATTTACCTCTTTTAGTCTAGCAAATCACTTCAAATCTTCAAATTGTCCAGGAGTCAAAGCGTTGACATGTTACATTCTCATACCCAGACCCTTCTCAGCTTTCTAACGAAAAATCGAACGCTCTGGTGAGAGTCAAATCAGAAGACCCAGATTCTAGGTCATCAGATACATTTGTATGCGCATGCTCAATATTTTCTAACTTAATTAACTGAAATGTATGAAGTTTATTTGTTTGAGTATTGGCGAGAACTTCGCTGAAGTCCGCCATTTTGTCACCGGAAGTTAGAAAATATTGAGCATGTGCATATCTGATGACCTAGAAATCTGGGTCTTCAGGTTTGTCTCTTACCAGAGCCTTTGATTTTTCGTTAGAATTAAAGCTGGGTCTGAGTATAAAAATGTAACATTAATTGCCATATACATTCATTGTATGAACAATGTCTTGAAGCTCAGTAATTTGTTAATGTTTGTGTATAGTGACATTAGTATTAGTCATCCAAATGATAATATTAGTTTACATTAATAATTAGTATTAATATTCATGATATTACACACTATTTATTTCTGACTTTTCTTCTGTGGATGCACTTTAAATTTGCTCGTTTCTAGGACAACACGAGTGCGTCAGCCTTTTAAATAATTATATTTCACAAGACGATCTTCTTTACTACACAAAACCACAAGGTACATGTATGTTAAATACACTTGCCATATTTTCTCAATTCGACACCCCCAGCATTAATGCAAAACTCAACAGACTGCGTTGACCTGGCATTTAATCAAGTCCAAGGTTAATTCAGAGCCCAGTGTCTGTATTTGAGAAAATATGGTTTACTACACAAACATGTAGCCACATGTCAGTTTTCCTGTCATTGCTGTCATTCAAATGTTGTCGAGCAGGGTGTGTTGTGTTTTTATAATGAACACAGACAATATTGTATGTCATGGACATTGTACGAACATGTATAGGCAATGCCAGTTTATACCAGTTTTCTGTCTCGCGATACGAGTTTATCGTCTATTGTCTTGCGATACGAGTTTATCATCTCACGATACGATTTGTATATTGTCTCGCGATACAAGTTTATCATCTCACGATACTATAAATTTTACCATCTTGCAATACAAGTTTCTCGTCTCGTATCGCGAAAGCCTGGTAAGTACTGTACTTTTGAGCGGTACTGTAGAATGTATAATGTAGGAAATGCAATTAATGATAGGGACCTTAAGCAACAGGACGACGACATCGAGGATGACGAAGTTCAAATAAAGTGTTTTGTTGTTTATTCTTTTCATGATTGTTTCATTCTCCACGTTTTCACTAAATTTGCTCCGCCTTTCACGAATGACATCGTCTTTTTGTGGTCCGGTTAACTGAAAACAACTATCTGCATAACGAACTGACATTCTCGTTCTCTTTGTGTCATCAAACATAGGCATTTCATGTCGTTGTTTAGCACAGAATGCCTGAAGTTACGAACAAATTGAGCTCATTCCATTCATGCCAACAACAAGTTATTGAATTTTGTAAGTAGCGCTATTGTTTCTCTGACGTCGTCGTCATCCTATCCGTCCTCAATGCTTAAGGTCCCTGATGAAATCTCTATCATCAACAATAGATGAGCCTGGAGGTTAAGGTGCCTTAAACTTGTTGGAGCCAGACCACAGCCTCTGTGCGACACTAGGAGGTATCCATGGTAACCCTGTCACATTGTACTTGTATAACATGCAAGTATTTCTATCTATCTGTAGGTTTTGAAAAGGAAGGGAAACTACAGTCAAAGCTTGTACCATTGCTATATAAATATATCACGATAACCACTGTTAACCCCATTAAGGTAAAATAAATATATGTGTACAGCGATTTGCAAAAATTCTGTAAAAATCAAATATATCAATATATCGGGTGCAATTGTGGGTACAATTTCCATCATAAAATTGATGAATAAGTCCTCTAAAGTTCCATTTTTTCAGTTGTTTTTTTCACATACATGCTACAAAGGTTACTTGGGTTTAGATTCAGGTTTAATAATAGCTAAAATCAAAGAATTAGGATTATGAAAATTACTATATATTGATATAATATCGATATATTGGGATTTTACAGAATTTTTGCAAATCGCTGTATAATGCTTATAATATAATTAAATACATGTATACATGTATGTTAGTAAGTTGTACCTATTTCATGGGATCATTTCAAATACATTGTAGAATACTGTAGTGGCACATGTATTCCTTGCTGCATGCACCCATTACTTGTACAAGAGGCATCTACATTGTACATGCAGGGGTTTCTGAAAAAATTTAAAGTAGCTGTACGATGTGCTCAAAGTAGCCATATACTCAATTTTGTTTTTTAGATCTAGACAATAATTAGTTAAAAAAGTACATACATGTAATGCAAGGGTAGTTCAAAGAATCAAACGAACAATGACTCTGCTAAACTAACCAATGATGTCTTCACCAGTGTTTTTCTTTCCTGGCAGCTAATATATTTTCTAAAAGAGCACATGGATTTAATAGAAAACTATAAGTCTGTCAGTAAAGTACTGGACCTTAAATGTGAAAAATACATGAAGCAAAGACCCATGAATGAAGTCCTAGCGATGAAGATGCATTGCTATGGTTACACTGTCAAGAAGTGTGGAAGATGGCACGAGGGTTTGGATGGAAAAGATGGCATAGAAGGGCTTTTAAAATTGTAAGTAGAACAGTCTGTCATGCTGACTTTCACAAGCAACTATTCAATGTATATAGTCATAGAGCAGCAGCCTAGTCCCAGGTGTTAGCTCTCCTAACCGAGTGTGAAGCATGAGAGCCTCCCTCGTCTGTGAAAGCCTGGAACTAGGCTGATAGACCAGATGTTGTGGTCTCCCTGTGGTGATATAGAAGTGAGAGAAACCTGGAGATGGAAGACCAAAGGGAAGAGGGATGGAAGTCGTTAAAGGTTAGGGCCAGGGCTGTTTACCTGTGGTAAGAGTTTCTATGGCAAGTGGGTTACCTGTGGTCAGGGTTACTAAGGCGATCGGGTTACCTGTGGTCAGGGTTTCTACGGTGAGTGGGTTACCTGTGGTCAGGGTTTCTACGGCAAGTGGGTTACCTGTGGTCAGGGTTACTAAGGCGATTGGGTTACCTGTGGTCAGGGTTACTGTGGTGAGTGGGCTACCTGTGGTCAGGGTTTCTATGTTGAGTGGGATACCTGTGGTCAATGTTACTAAGGCGATTGGGTTACCTGTGGTCAGGGTTACTGTGGTGATTGGGTTACATGTGATCAGGGTTACTGTGGTGAGTGAACTGCCTGTAGTCAGGGTTACTAAGGCGATTGGGTTACCTGTGTTCAGGGTTACTGTGGTGAGTGGGTTACCTGTGGTCAGGGTTTCTACAGTGAGTGGGTTACCTGTGGTCAGGGTTTCTACAGTGAGTGGGTTACCTTTGGTCAGGGATTCTACAGTGAGTGGGTTACCTGTGGTCAGGGATACTATGGTGAGTGGGTTACCTGTGGTCAGGGTTTGTACAGTGAGTGGGTTACCTGTGGTCAGGGTTTCTATGGTGAGTGAGTTACCTGTGGTCAGGGTTTGTACGGTGAGTGGGTTACCTGTGGTCAGGGTTTCTATGGTGAGTGGGTTACCTGTGGTCAGGGTTTGTATGGTGAGTGGGTTACCTGTGGTCAGGGTTTCTACAGTGAGTGGGTTACCTGTGGTCAGGGATACTATGGTGAGTGGGTTACCTATGGTCAGGGTTTCTACAGTGAGTGGGTTACCTGTGGTCAGGGTTTCTACAGTGAGTGGGTTACCTTTGGTCAGGGATTCTACAGTGAGTGGGTTACCTGTGGTCAGGGATACTATGGTGAGTGGGTTGCCTGTGGTCAGGGTTTGTACGGTGAGTGGGTTACCTGTGGTCAGGGTTTCTACAGTGAGTGGGTTACCTGTGGTCAGGGATACTATGGTGAGTGGGTTACCTATGGTCAGGGTTTCTACAGTGAGTGGGTTACCTGTGGTCAGGGTTTCTACAGTGAGTGGGTTACCTTTGGTCAGGGATTCTACAGTGAGTGGGTTACCTGTGGTCAGGGATACTATGGTGAGTGGGTTGCCTGTGGTCAGGGATACTATGGTGAGTGGGTTGCCTGTGGTCAAGGTTTGTACGGTGAGTGGGTCACCTGTGGTCAGGGTTTCTTCTGCGAGTGGGTTACCTGTGGTCATGGTTTCTTCTGCGAGTGGGTTACCTGTGGTCATGGTTTCTTCTGCGAGTGGGTTACCTGTGGTCATGGTTTCTTCTGCGAGTGGGTTACCTGTGGTCATGGTTTCTTCTGCGAGTGGGTTACCTGTGGTCAGGGTTTCTTCTGCGAGTGGGTTACCTGTGGTCAGAGTTTTGGACCGAGGGATATACATGTAGTCAGAGATGGAGAGAATTTGGCCACTTTGCCACTAATTCCTTCCCTGCCCTTGTAGTTTGGTAAGAGGTCGACCATCAGATGGGTTTCCCCTGGGCATCGAAGACTTTATTCGTCAGTCCATCAAAGAGTTTGCCTACCCACAGTATACTCTATTTCAACAACTTGTGTCGACGCTATCTCCTGTTGAAAGGGTAGGTGGAATATTGTTATGCTTGGATTCTATTTTGTTGATCAATGGATTTAAGTTATCTTATGATGATAGCTTATTATATGGTAGGTATTATATATGGTAGCTTATTATAGCCACATACCTGAAATATCTCAATAGACTTTTTGCTGAAATACAAACATGTGGTTCTATGTAATTATTACTTACTAGCTATAGTACTATATATTTATCTAGTGTACCAAATTAGTTTGCAAAAAGCTATACATTGACACTGAAATATTATTTATTTATTAAAAAATATATATATATTTTTTTAATTATTATTATATTTTTTTTTATTATTATTATTATTATTATTATTATTATTATTATTATTATTATTTTATTAGGGTAATGAGCCAACAGCCTTAACAATTCTTACTCAAGCAATCAACGGTATACAAAGGTAAATATTGGGATATTTTAATAGGTAAATAATGCCATTGTCGTCAAAGATCAAATTATGTGAATATAGCTCAAAGAGTGCAACCTAGTTTGAACTTCCCTCCTTAGAGATGTTCGCCTATTCGGCTCGGAGGACTATCCGTCCAAAGTTCAATTTTGTTTCTCATTAAAAAGGTTGTATGCTAATGTTTTACCCATAATTATCAGAGAGTTGGGTTCATTACGGTGCACATTCTGGCCATGTAGTTGCATTGTAATTCCTGTATTTCTTGTTTCTCAGTGCTGATTTTTCTAAGTGTTGTACGGTTTGCGGAGAAAATAAATCGGTGAAGAGATGTGCACCGTGTAAGAAGGTAAGTCCATGGGGCTACCAAATGGCGAAGGAAACCGATCGTCCTTTTTTTGCAGGTTTCTGTTCTCAGGAGAGTCGGAGGAAACCTTTTTGCAGATTAGAAACGGGTGTAAAGATTTAGTTTGATAAGATAAATAGACAGGAATACGCCAAGAGAAACACTCTGACGGTATTGTCATCTCCTTACTCTTCCTTCACCTCGTCCCCCAAGTAAGACTATTTCAGAAACAATGACAGTGTAAGTTATGTTTTTATATCTACACAAATAATATTTGTGTACATTCAAAATTATTTGAAAAAACTATAATGTCCTCATTTAGTGGTTGTGCAACTGCTGTTCCAGTACGACACTTAAATAGAGGTTCATTTGCGTTATAACGTGCTCCTTGGTCGGCTGTCTGCCTTGCGTTTGGCCATTACAAAAAAGAGCAGGGGACTGGGACCAAGTCCGTAAAACTAATTCAATAAGAAACTAGCAAAAGTGGGCATCATTTTCTGAGAGAGCAGACCAAACTTAGCTAATCTGGAAAGTTTGGTGAACTTTGGCTTAATATTGACGATGCTACAGGGCATCAAAGATGTACATTTTCCCATACAAACTCTCTATTTTTTTACGTTGTCTACCCAAACCTACCCTGGGTTCCAGAGGCCCTAGGAGCCGAGGAGTGGGGGCCGGGAGGGATTGGGGGAGAGAGAGAGAGGAGGACGGGCCTCTGGTGTAACGAATAACGAATCTCACTTTCATGCTGAGTATGTTAATGAGTGTTTTATACTTCCGGTAAAACCGGTTTCAATGTTTTGATGTTCGTATTCACGTGGAGCAGTTAAGTGCGAACTCCGTCGGGATACAATTACAAATGACAGAAACTCCAACAAAGAAAATAATTATCTCGAAAGAAAGCAATATAAACAGCTATTGTAGGACGTGTTCAGTAAGCATTTCTATATCTGGCCGTCGAAGATACAATCTCTTTGTTTTCAAGCACAGCTTCAGGATTCAATACAATACAATGCAATAACCGTTTATTGAAACACGATATTTTAATATCGAGTTAAAACTCGTAAACACAACCGAAAATTTCCCTTGTTTAACGTCTTCTTTGTTGATATCTGGATCAGACAGCGAACATGCAAGCATATATACCACACACCGACAACTCTATACTGAAGATGTGATGATATTAAAGCATTCAACGGACATATGACGATTATCATCGCCTTAGATGGGTAGTTGAAGTTCTTCTCGTGAAGATACGAAACACTCGGTGATCAACGACTTTCCGACTTCCCATACCCGGTTGGCAGCACAGCGAGTAATTCACGTCTCTTGAGATAACTAATAATTGCTTCTTCTTGAATTGGTTTTAATTCATCGACGTTTGGAAAGCTCTCTAAAGCGAAATTTATGGCTTTCCTGAACTCGTGAAATGCCCTCACGTCTTCGTCCGCCATTTGGACGCTGCTGGTTATTGATTTCAGAAACCGGTTTTGGTGAGATGAACGGGTTTGCTTGTTCTGGCCAATCACAACAGCCTCTTCGCAATTGTCCAATGAAATTACGAGTACAGAATCTGTACTCATGAAAGTGAGATTCGTTATTCGTTACACCAGAGGCCCGTCCTCCTCTCTCTCTCCCCCAATCCCTCCCGGCCCCCACTCCTCGGCTCCTAGGGCCTCTGGAACCCAGGGTAACCCAAACCATACATTCACTGTAAAATTTCAAAATTTCAAAAGTTTATAATTCCGACAGAATTCACTCAAATCACATCAAACTTTGCACATATGATAATTTCAACATGTTTTTTCATGTCATAAACTTAATTTCGTAATTACATTAATTCTAATAAACTCGCTCCCAGTCCCCTGCTCTTTTTTGTAATGAGCAGAGTGCAATTCCTGCACGTTGATCAGGCTATTCAATTGCAGACAAGAAATAATACAATTAAGACTGACTCTGGCTACCAGGTTAAGGCAAAGCAGTGTAAAGGGCTCCCTGCAAGAACGGAGTAAATGACATGTGATCAAAACCCAAATTCTCTTTTGAAATGGGCGTGTAACACCTGTCACGTGACTTTTTAAATTTTCACCGCAGACAAACGAAAATATCATAACTGGAAAGAGCATGCTAAAGTTAGTAAAAGTGGAAAGTTTGAAGGGAAATACGTAAATAGGGCAATAGTTACAGGCATTCAAACTTTGCGCGAAAAACCCATACAAATCCTTGTCAAAGCGGGAAACTTTGAAAGCCGTAGCGTTTTTCTTATTTGCTTGATTCTTTTCAAATTTTCAAATTTGACTAATTTTAGCCAGTATGCTCTTTCAAGTTATAGTATTTTCGTTTGTCTTCGGTGAAAATTTAAAAAGTCACGTGACAGGCGTTACACGCCCATTGAACTGAAGAATCTCTAGGAGAATTTAGATTAAGATTACAATGTAATGCAAGCCAAGGAAGTTGGAATTGATTGTTCTTTTTGCAGGTCGGTTACTGTTCAATAGACTGTCAGAAGATTCACTGGAGCACCCACAAAAAGCACTGCAAGAGACTGGCTGAAGAGTATAAACAGGAGCTTGCTGAACAAGAAGAAATGAGAAAACGCGACGAGGAAAGAAGAGCAAAGGAAGAAGAAGAGAAGCAAAGGAAAGAGAAAGATGACACTGCTCATGAAGACACAGAACATGATAATGATCTAAAGGAAAATGGAGTCGAGAATTTCAAGAGTGACGACAGCCCTTCAACAGATAGCAAGGTAGAGGGTGACGACAGCCCTTCAACAGATAGCAAGATAGAGGGTGACGACAGCCCTTCAACAGATAGCAAGGTAGAGGGTGACGGCAGCCCTTCAACAGATAGCAAGGTAGAGGGTGACGACAGCCCTTCAACAGATAGCAAGATAGAGGGTGACGACAGCGTAAAGCAAAAAGAGGCAGATAAAGAGATGGCAGATTTAAATAATGGCTTAAATGACCTTGGTACGACATAGAATGAGTACATAAGAGAGATATAAGATATTTAATAAACCATGACTATTGTTAGCTACGACAAGAGGTGAAATTCGAATACTCCAGTTTCGAGTTGTTTACGCACCGCTGTACTCCTTGACAAAAGACGCGTTTGCTCAGCCTTAGCCTCAATCCAGAGAATAACCCGTGAATTTAAAAATGGTATATATTGTTGAATGTCAATAACTTTTTCGCGTTCTCGTCGGCATTTGTGCATAATTTACACTGCATTGAGGTTAAGCTTGAGAAAACGCGTCTTTTGTCAAGGAGTACAGCGGTGTCTAAACAACTCGAAACTGGAGTATTGGAGATTTGAGCAGGGTGAGAACGACGCAAATGGAGAGCGAGGCTCTCTTGTCGGAGTTTCGCGAATAAGCAGGTTTTAGCTATGACTTTTTGAACTTAGATAGATATTATTTATGTAAACTGTTACTTCATCCTTGAAGAATTCGACCGGAGAAATAAATTATATCCATTTAGCATTTGCTAATACGAGTGGAGGACTAGATTCGAATCATGATCGCAAAGCATCTATGCATTGTTTCGATGGACAGCTCCGCTATATTTGGGTCATGTCTTCGTGTAGATGGCCATTGTTCTATTGTCGTTCTATGTATTGTTTTTTTTTACATAAAGAACAATTGCCAGGACAATTTGTGCAGTTACATAAAGACCTTGCCCATATTTGATGTACTCTGGAGCTTCAAAATAAACCTATTGACGGCGGATATCAACTCTAGAGCTTATGTTGCGGCCTGGGAATAGCATTCTCTGCCAGAAAAATGTCTGTCTTCCTTTACAGAGCACGCCATGTTTGATTTTGTCCATACAAAAAATCCATAGATGCTTTGCGGTCGCGATTCGGACTCAGTCTTCCGCTCGTTTAGGTAAAATCGAATTTTAAAGAATAAAATTAGTTTAGATTCAAGGGCTTGTGGTCGTTATAAATTGTTTTAAAATTTGTTCAGTGAAATTTGTTCGACTTTTTCATCGCTTCTTTTAGCAACTGTCTTCATTATGTAGGAATTGTTTCTATAAACTGTACATGTTATTGGTTATAATTTAGCGGAAAAGCTGTTTCCTTATTGCTTTTCTAAATTCCCTACTTCGAATGCAGTAAATCCACGGGTTGAGCGCTGAATGAAGAAACGAAATGATGGCTACCCACAGCCACACTGTCTGGAGTTGGGCAGCATAGCAGTAATCTGTAGTGCCCAGCAACATGGCATACACAATCAACTGTGGGAAAAATAGCACGAAGAACAATCCGCTCACTATTATCGCTGTAATTGTCGCTTTTTTGTTCCTCGCTGATTCCCTGTACCTTACAGGCGCAGTTTGTGACTGCGAGGAAGGGATGACCGAGATCTCGTGGATTAATCTCACCTGCCGACGTGCTGCAATTGCCAGTTTGATGTTGCAGAATAGTATAACGACAAAAGGTATCGCCACCACCAAGACAAAACAGCTGACCCAGAAGATCTCCCTTGAAGCATCGTCTCGGCAACCGAACAAAGTACCAGCAAAAGCAAACGAGAAAAGCCAGATCGATGTGATGGACACAACGCAGTGACGATTGGTGACCAGTTGATGGTATCTTAGCGAGAATGTCACTGCAATGTAACGGTCGATGCTCACGGCACACAGGCTGAGGGTTGTTGCCGTCAAAGTTAACACCCAGCAATAGTTTTCTATTCGTGGTAATATGGTGAAGAAATTTGGAGGAAGCTGGTCGTCGAGATAGTTATACAAAGCCACTATGATGATGTACAGTGGGTTCATGGTGCATCCCACTAGAAGATCTGCAAACGACAGAGATGCTAAAAAGTACATGGAAATGTTTCGAAGTGAGCGGGTTTTCTCCACAGCCAATAGGACTAGAATGTTTCCACCCGTGGCCAAAACACAGCAAACTGAGTGAAGACACAGTTGAATGGCTTGAGAAGGCATTGAAAGGGCCCAATCAGGACAATCAAAAAACGATTCGTTCGCCGCCATCTTGTCTTATCCTTTGCTAAATATGATTTAGCCAAATGGAGCCAGTGAGTGCGCTACTGTTCGGATTTATTGTAGAGTCTTAGCTACATCAAGTAGCTTTCGTCGACAACGCCATCAGCAGAGACTGATTGTCTGAATAAGTAGTTACGTCGTTAAGGCGATCAAGCATGGATGTGTAGGTTTACAACAAAAGCTCTTTCAATTCAGAGCATTAATTCTTGGGTTTGAGTCCATTAAAATAAAAAAGGCCAAGATTACTGAACCTTGCTGTTTTCTGGACTGTTAATAGTGGGAAATCTGCGAGAAATAAATAATTAATAGAGTACATAAAAGGGATGTGTAATTGAAGATCTGGCGTATTGGACTATTATAATTACTTGTCTGGCAAGGAACTACTATGTCTCGTGCTTTGACGGCCTTTTTGTTCAATGTCAAACATGAGTGGATAGAAAAGCACTCACAGTTCATCAACACACAAAAATAAACACGGCGATTTTGTTCTTGTAAAGTAAAAGCCATCATCTCTGACAAACTCCCGTTTTACGAAAGTCAAATAACATCCGTGATGTGCGTAATTTAAATGCGGACAATCGGAACCAAAACAGTTTCTTCCCTTCAGTTGTCTCATCATCTCAACGTAAATGCAGACAATACAAAAGATAGATCGAAAACCGTGTTTGTTTTAACCTTTTAAAAGTTATACCTTCAGTGTTGTTATTGTATTCCCGTCAGTTATTTTGGTTAGGTATACAGCACTGGCAAAGCATTGAAATGACAAAATAATTAAATCTATATAGTGCCCCTCTAGATTAAACAACAGCATGACTGTATATATCAGTCTATGTCAACACGGACAAAAGTAATTTGTAGCCATTAATTTCCTCGGCCATTTGATCGCTGATTTTTGATCAATTTGATTGAAGTGTATTCTTTTTTTACTATACCGGCAGCTACCAAACTACACTGGGTGCTGGGGAATAACGTATTCAAAGAAACCTTGTTTCACTATGAAGAATTAGAAGTGATATTGTATTGAAGAACATCAGAACAAACATGGTTCGGGCATGGTTCACATTGCGCATTCTGCATGTTCTTTCTCTTCGGTGCGCAGTGCGGCGGGTGAATTCCCTCATGTTTTTTTTAATCGGTATGTGTTTTTGATTTGTTTTACTGGCCTGTGCCATTTCGATTCCGGTCCTCTTGTTAGATTATTTCAAAAACAAACTCAGGAACAGAAATCACAAAATAAATATATTTTCAATTAACGCCTCAAATGAAATGATTGTAAAATGGATACTGAAGTGATGTCGCACCCTTAGGGCTGGTTCACATCGGAAGCGTAAGGAGCGCTGTATGACGAGCGTGAACCAAAACATAATAAAAAAACGTTTTACCCCCAAAACGGACCAATTCTGAATGACAATTAGTTTCTTGATAAGTAGGTCATGATTTTTTTTATGGGCAAATACCCCTAAAGGTTTTAATAACACTTTGTCAACTACAATAACATAACATAAGCTACCAATTCTAAATGACAAGTAGGTCATACTGTACTCTTTTTCCATTCCGTAAACTCTATTAGGGAGGGGATGCGAGGTGCCAGTGGAAATAATAAACGCTGTTAATTTACCGGTATAAATTCGTGTAAATTGTGTGTAAATGTCCAAAATCATGTACACTTAATATACAAAAGAAAATACAGCGGATAAGAACCACGCGCGTCCTCGCTCTTCGCCGGTGTAAATTTTGTTTAGATGAAATTTGCGTGCAGGTTTTGGACGCTTACATACAATTTACACTGACAGAATTACACCGGCCACTCCAGGAGCACGGAAGATACTATATATGGTTCATGAGTGAGCGTAGTGAATACAGTTTATTACTGACGGACATGATCAATTAGCTGATAGTGGTGGATCGTTAAGGATTTTCGGGGATTGTTACCCGGTTCGTATAAAGGTTATAATTGTATTGTTATTGTATTCATATGCAGCCCGAAAAAGTCATCCATCGTACAGTTGTAAAGCGCAATGAGACAATGTGAAATGCACTATATAAGAACGACCATATTATTATTATATTATTATTCTGCCAAGGCCTGGTGGTTCGAACTTGGGCGAGCCCTTAAAACTTAATGGCGGGTTACGATATTGTTATTTAGGTGTTCGATCGGAGGTTCTAACGGAGCTCCCCCTGAGATTAGTAAACTAATTTTATAGCTAACGGTTCAGGCTGTCATCCACGAGTAACGACTATACACATGAAGAACAACAACAAATCGACCCAAAGAAGACAAAACTCCGGCATTGAAAGTAATCCTGAAGATGGACGCTTAGTCAGAAAGCTCGACAATAACAATCAATAGGTTGAAGATACGTATAAATTTTAGCGATCTTAATCTTGTTATATATCAAAATGTTCCTTGAAACTGTCGGTAGTTGAAAGCGACTTTGTCGAAAAAAAAGTATGCTGAAATACTCGACACGATGTGTATCATTACCACCAATGCAATGTCCTCCATTTTAGGCCACCTATACATGCACACGTATATATACGTTAGTATACAGTGATTTGCAAAAATTCTGTAAAATCCCAATATATCGTATATATATCGATATATAGTAATTTGCATAATCCCAATTCTTTGATTTTAGCTATTATTAAGCCTGAATCTAAACCCAAGTAACCTTTGTAGTATGTATATATGTGGAAAAAAATAACTGAAAAAATGGAACTTTAGAGGGCTTATTCATCAATTTTATGATGGAAATTACCCGATATATTGATATATTTGATTTTTACAGAATTTTTGCAAATTGCTGTATCATTATCATAATTATAATATTTATATTATGATATTGTTATTGCGCTATTTCCTAATTAAAAATTCATAGTGCTTACAATATCACTAAAGTAATTAGAAGAAAAAAAATATATTAGTATTCGTGATTGAAAACGAATAGTCTATATTACGAATCGAATCGTACGCGTTTTCGAATCACGTTTGTATCCACCCATCCACTGAAGCTTTGGGGAACTTGTAAGCGTTTGCCGCGAAAAAATCTCCGCGATTTCGAATGGTTTACGTGGAATTAATGGAAATTGAAGGCCTAAAAATCATTTTCAAGTGAAAAATGAATCGCTATTCATGGCTCCCTCCGTTCACATCCTCGATACGGCTTTATTCAAGCATTTCCCCCTCCATTTTGGCCTACGAAGTCGATTCGAAAACACTCGGCCCTTTTGACCGAACTGACTTCAGTTTTCAAAACAAATCATTTTACGTGTTGGCGGGGCCTGAACTGTTTTCTATTTCAAATTCGTTCACTTGTTGTTCCGTTGTAGTCATTTGCTTAAAAACAATAATTAATTTCACAGATTTCAATTTTGGGGATGGAATCGGCGAAGATTTGTTGCAGCTCGTTTTAAATTTGTTAGTATTGCCGGATTGTTGACGTTAAAAGCATCTAAAACATACCTACCGATATCTTCTTCTTACCAGTGATTGCGATGCTTCAAGTTCAAGAGTCTGATCGGCCAAGAGACTCCAGGTAAAGATATTTACAATTGAACCAAACGTAACGTCGCTACACTGTTCTCGACCTTGTTCGTGAGCGATTCAAATGCAATTAGACCATCTGGCGGCAAGTTCATTGAAAAGTGGGAAAGCTAGGAAGCCGAAGTAGGGGGCTAAGAAAGACAACAAATAAACACTTCTGTTCATTAATATTTCCATCCCCCCACTTAATTGAACTTTCGATTGGGTTAATTTGAAGTTATGCACCAATCACATGGTTGTTAGATCTCTGCTAGCATGATCATGACGTGTACAATTCATTCCCAATTGTTTTTGTATGAGTGCCGATTCGGATGTAGTACGTATGCGCAAACGGAGGTATACTTTGATGAGATCGTCGAAACCCTGCAGTTTCTTGCTTGCCTTGTATTTTTATTTTTCAGGTTATTTTTAAACTTTCAATATTTAAGAATCTTCAAACTTTCAAAATATCATCCACTTGAATTGTGATTAACATATTTCTGACTGCCATAACTCGTTTACTTTCTTAACTTAACACTGATAACAGGCGTAGGCCGATGTTGATCGACCTGCATGCGAGATATAGATTAATAAATTGTTGAATGGTGTCATGAATAACTCAAGAGAACATCAACGCCGAAAAAAAAACAAGAAGATGGATAAATTAATGTCTTTCCTGAGATCCCGTCTACACGCAATGGTACGTTTTTATTTTAAATATATATTTTTCCATCCGTTTTCAAACTGATTCGAAAACGGCTTTTTTGCTAGAACGCTTATTCGTTTTCACAATTTATTGAAGTTTTTATTGAAGTTTTAATTAAAGTTTTTTTTTTTGAAGTTTTCATTCAACTTTCTATTGCAATGTTTAATTTATTGAAGTTTTTATTGAAGTTTCTGAAAAATAAAGTTGTTATTATTATTTATTATTATTATTATTATTATTATTATTATTATTTATTATTATTATTATTATTATTATTATTATTATTATTATTATTATTATTATTATTATTATTATTATTATTATTATTATTATTATTATTAAAAAACACTCAGTTCTTTCCCAAAGTCAAAGCGACAAATAGTGTTCTTGGCTTGTTTTCTATGTTGCTGCAATTTCTAAATTATTTCAGTACCATTTAATTAATTTAAAAGTGTGAATATGAATGGAGGCAGTTTTTAGTCTTACTTCAGTTTCCTAGAAATATTAATTCATAATTAAAAGTTATCACTTCGTACACTGTCTGACTAGTCTCTGTTTACGCAGTGTGCTCGGTACACTGACTGAGTAATCTTACCTCTTAATTCTATAGCCCTACTCAGACAAGCTAGTTTATAGAACTGGGCTATGATCGATGAGAGCTGTCATAGCAATCTCGGCGCGTTCACGCGTATACGTTTTTATTCGGGCCCTTCCGAAGGAAGCCCGAGTTAGAAAATACACTTTATTTTTTTTTTTTTTATTATTACTCGGGCCCTTCCGAAGGAAGCCCGAGTTAGAAAATACACTTTCTTTTTTTTATTTTTATTTATTTTTATTTTTTTCAGGTGAAGGAATGACAAAAAAATGCGAAGAATGCGATGTATTTGATCCTATCGAGTTTCAAGATTTCTCATCATAGATCTTCAAGCTATTAAGTTCAGGATTGTAGTTGATCATTCCACGATGAAGCTAAGGCGCGTTTGCTTTTGTTATAAATGAAACGACATCTTTCAGAGTGGGCCCACACGAATAGCCGTATGCTTTTGTCTGTGAAATGAGCCTGTTTAAAGCCCGTGTTTTATCGGCTGTTCTATAACGCCTTTCCACGAACTCGAACTCATATCCAAAAATGAATTGAAAAGCAAATGAACATGACCTCGCTATGCGATGTTTGTTGCTTAATTGTAATATTACGTGTACAGTTATGTCCTTGAGTATTTATAATTAAACTCACGACCAGCGATGTAGCAACATCTATTGACAGAAAGCTATATGTACAGAAGTCATGCAAACAATCGAACCAGTCGAGTTATTTTCAGTAACTCACGATGGATGTTTATTTTATTCCACGTTTGAAAAATTCGTGTTCTTTTCAGTAAGATGACAGTTGTAAAGTGATCCTTATCTGAGTCATACATCTATTAGGCGACCTAATTTTAGAACCGTTGATTTAAAACCGAATTTCCACGCTCAAAACAGGTCAGTGAACGGCAAAAATACAATCGAAATCAAAACGTCCTTAGATTTTAGGGATCTATTACAGAAGAAGACGCTCAATGACGAGGGAGAATTGTGTCTGACTCATAGATAAAGATCTCCGCGGACTCTTGTTATAATTAAACTCACGACCAACGCCGGTCATGTATAACTCCATCTATTGACAGAAAGCTATATGTACAGAAGTCATGCAAACAGTCGAGCCAGTCGAGTTATTTTCAGTAACTCATGATGGATGTTTATTTTATTCCACGTTTGAAAAATTCAGAAGGAAAAGGAATCGTAAAAATCGTACTTCAAAACTACATCAAAGCATTTAAGGAAAGCAAGGTCAATAGTTCGTAAATCGAGATCGTATAGCCCTTCATCTGGCAGACATTAGTCTCCCTCGTCACGCAACTGTCAGTCATTGTCAGGTCTCTCCTCACGCAACTGACATTGTCCTTTTCATAAGCCCGAGTGTACGCTCATTGAGCGTCTTGTTTATTTGCTGCGAAGCCGTAAGGCGAGCAGCAACACTATTCTTGACGGTTTCCCTGTGTTTATGTTGGGATCCCTGTGTGCTAGATGCCAGCAAAAATCTCGATTTGTGTTTGTCCTGCCGGATTTTTCGGAACGTGGTCGGATCAACTTCGACAATGCTCGGACAGCAGTATACAGCATGCAGTACATGTGTCCAGCGGGGTTCATCATAAATGATTACATACATTGTACGTTCAAAACACCTTGTAGACGATTAGTTCGTTGTTGTTTTGACCGAGGTATTCGCAGTGTAATTATGTCAAAGTCAAACTTATTTATTGCCGGAAGCATTCATCAAGGCTACGAACGCTTTAGTGACATTTCACGGGGAAGACGATGTTTTTTATGAGTTTTTCAGCCGCCTATGATTCTATGATTTGCTCAGAATTTACCAATCGAACAATGGACCGGTAGATCAGATGTTTGTCGAAGGAGATCGACTTTATCTGGATGCTCTTCGAAGTAGATCCATCCCTGACACAGAGGTGTTGTCCCTAAACTATCTGCCCATTATGGCATATTGGTCTTTGGAGACTAACAGTAATTATTATTTGCCTATTACGGCACAAACACATGATTGTGATGATTCGCTTTTGGGCTGAATCACAAACAATTCTGTAACTGCATAATTATAACTTACCATATTACATTACTACAGGTTAACGCAGAATTGATTATCTCATATGATGTACACAATAACAGAATGCTAGATACATGTATCCTAAAGGCTATGTGCACGGTGTTGACACCCAAGCGATAGTGAGCCAGATGAATATGGAGCGCCATCCGTAAAAAAATTCCGACTTTCAAAAGGGTTTCGAAAGTCATAACATTTCGAATTTCGGAATGGTTCCGACTTTCTCGGAATGGTTCCGACTTTCTCGGAATGGTTCCGACATCGGAATGGTTAATTCCGACATCGGAATGGTTCCGACATCGGAATGGTTCCGAAATTATTCGAAGTCACGTGTTTCGTCACGTGGACAATTTGAAATTGAAACTTCAAATTTAAATAGGATAGGAATACCTATTATTATATTTTTATTCACCATATTATTATAATTGTAACCTTATTAATTCAGTGTATAGTTTACTGCGATTAATGTATTTTGAATAAATATATATATCTAGGATATGATAGAATAGAATATATTTCGTATATATATTTCGTCACGTGGAGTAAATGGAAGAAGTGGATGGAATGAAAATAAATGCAAAAATATATATAAGAAAGTAGGAGTGAAGAGGTAAAATAGAAAGAGAATGAATGAGGGAAAAGTAGAGCAATAAGTGCAGGGAATAAGGGGGGAAATAAATGGGTGTAAAATGAGATAAAATGAAGGTGTTAATATACACAGATAAATAAAATAACCAAATGGTGGAAGACTAAATAAAAAGGAAAAGGTAGAAAAGAATAATTAATGGATTAAGTTGAAAGGATAAAATATGAAATAAAATGGAATGAATAGAAATGAGGAAAATGGAAACAAAAAATAGAACATGTGGTGGTGGTAGAACAACGGCTGAAAGAATACATAAATATGTAAAGGATATATAAATATCTCATTGTTATACATTCGCTTAATACAGACACCTGTTTAATATGGACAGTTTCGTTTGTCCTGACAATAAGCCCATATATGTATCAAAGCCGCAGACTATTTTTGCTTTTATTCGAGAGCCACCATGATTATTAACACCATGGTTATGTAGGTGCAATTACTCTCGACTCTTGAAATGAAGTTTTTATTATTTAAATGGTAATCCAGAAACTACTGACAAATTAATGTATCATTGCAAAAATTTGTCTTGGCTTGTTCTCATAATAGAGCGCAGTCAACATACCCGTGAAATTAAAATAAAATACTTCTTTGATTTTGTTCGAATGTGCTCTACAATAACACTATTTACAAATACACTCCTGTAGTTGGCGTAGTAGAAGTAGTAGGTGTAGTTGGCGTAGTAGGTGTAGTAGACATACCGTAGAAGGTGTACTAGACGTAGTAGGTGTAGTAGACGTAGTAGGTGTAGTTGGCGTAGTAGGTGTAGTAGACATACCGTAGAAGGTGTACTAGACGTAGTAGGTGTAGTAGACGTAGTAGGTGTAGTTGGCGTAGTAGGTGTAGTAGACATAGTAGGTGTAGTTGGCGTAGTAGACATAGTAGGTGTAGTAGACATAGTAGGTGTAGTAGGCGTAGTAGGCGTAGTAGACATAGTAGGTGTAGTAGACATAGTAGGTGTAAGTAGGCGTAGTAGACATAGTAGGTGTAGTAGACATAGTAGGCGTAGTAGACATAGTAGGTAGGTGTAGTAGACATAGTAGGTGTAGTAGACATAGTAGGTGTAGTAGACATAGTAGGTGTAGTAGACATAGTAGGCGTAGTAGACATAGTAGGTGTAGTAGACATAGTAGGTGTAAGTAGGCGTAGTAGACATAGTAGGTGTAGTAGACATAGTAGGCGTAGTAGACATAGTAGGCGTAGTAGACATAGTAGGTGTAGTAGACATAGTTGGCGTAGTAGACATAGTAGGTGTAGTAGACATAATTGGTGTAGTTTGCGTTGGTAGGCGTAGTAGACGTAGTAGGTGTAAGGAGGTGTAGTAGACGTAGTAGGCGTAGTAGAAGTAGTAGGTGTAGTTGGCGTAGTAGACATAGTAGGTGTACGTAGTTGGCGTAGTAGGTTCAGTAGAAGTAGTAGGTGTAGTTGGCCTAGTAGAAGTAGTAGGTGTAGTTGGCGTAGTAGAAGTAGTAGGTGTAGTTGGCGGAGTAGACTAGTAGGTGTACGTAGTTGGCGTAGTAGGTGCAGTAGACATAGTGGGCGTAGTAGGTGTAGTAGACGTAGTTGGGTAGGCGTAGTAGGTGTAGTAGGCGTGATATATTTTATTATTACTGGAATGTGCCAACGGATCTTTAGGCGAAGACCTGCGTTTGCGAATAATGTGGCTACTAGTGTTTTTAGGTCACAGATTCAGATTTCAGATTCAGATTTCAACGTTTTTTGAAATAGGTGTATATACCTAGTAGGTATCTGTTCCCCTTAAGTTCCTCTAGTTCCCCTTGTTCCTTGTATTATTCCTTGTATATATGCTTAGTAGTAAACAGAGGTACTGCTAGTCCTCTACACACAGAATACAAGTACACATATAGTCATGATAACACAGTCATAATTCACGAGCTCCCTAAAAAAATATATAATATACAATATAATACAATACAACACTTTTATTTGCAATTCTTATATACAATATGTATTACAGGTTTTGATATAAATAGCATTAAATTATGTAATATATATATTTGTTTTATTGCATTTTCAATTATGTTGAATTACAATATGCGTCAACTGTTATTTTGTAGTTCTAAAGTATCATTTAAAGTACATACAGGACTTCACATTTGAAGTACATACAGGACATTTGAAGTACATACAGGACTTCTCATTTGCAGCCTTCCTTAGTGTCGGGATCCCTGTGCTCACTTAGGATGGCTACGAAGGAGACTACAGTTTCTCTTGGACATTGTAATTCAATTTCGTAAAAAAATAACAATAATAATATTAATAATAATAATATATATATTATTACTATACTGGTCACTAATATCTTAACTATGGTATTTGAGCTAATTAAGCCTCAAAATCGCTCCTCAAATATCTTATTTTAGAAATAAATGAATTAGCTGTTCCAATAAAGTGCCATTTTCTTATCCAACTGATTTGGTAAATACTAAAACAATTCTCCCCCTCTGAGTGTCAGTGCAGAGTGGTGAATATTTACCTTACCACTTGAGGACTCGCGATTCAGTAAATATCCACCACTACTAACCTCCACTTCAGGGAATAATTGTTCAATATCTTGTACATAATGTTGTCATTACAAAAGCTCCACATATTTTTTGCAAATTATTTGTATCAATCAGAGATACATACATACTGCTATTACAAATTATGTAATCAGTCATTGCGATTGAATACTGAACTCAATTCTTTGTCACAAAATTACACCAACATAAGTTTTTGTTTCTTCTTTTTCTTCTTTTTGCTTCTCACTCCTCTTTTCCTTTCCCATTTACATCATCTTAAGAAAAGGAACAATAAGCATTAGGACATACCATATAAAATAGTTTAAGACCTATGCCGAATAACTTATAATGCACATCCCACACCAAACGTTTAGCATGGGTAAAATGTGGGAACGATATAATTATTGGGTTGCCATGGTAACCTTGAGTAGGTCTTGGCATCCCCACCCTATGAGGCTCCTACCTCCAAGCTCATTTATTGGTGATGAGCTAAATGGGAATAGCATGGATAATATATGGGAAACATGGGAATAGTATGGATAATATATGGGAATAGTATGGATAATATATGGGAATAGTATGGATAATATAATGGGAATAGTATGGATAATATATGGGAATAGTATGGATAATATATGGGATGTATATGGGAAACATATGGGATGTATATGGGAAACATATGGGAATAGTATGGATAATATATGGGAATAGTATGGATAATATATGGGAATAGTATGGATAATATATGGGAATAGTATGGATAATATATGGGAATAGTATGGATAATATATGGGAATAGTATGGATAATATATGGGAATAGTATGGATAATATATGGGAATAGTATGGATAATATATGGGAATAGTATGGATAATATATGGGCCACATAAATGAGTAATATTTAACAAATAGAAAATGTTTCCTGTGTTTACATAGCCTGAAGTAAACACAAGGGAAGTCTGGGAGAAGTCGAGAGCTATTGTGTTTTACATAGAGCTCGAGACTTCTCCCAAACTTTCCCGAGTGTTTATATCAGGCTATGTAAACATGGGATGGGAAAACATTTTCTAATTGTTTTGTAAAGTAAGGAGATGCAAAATTATATTAAAGGTAATATAAAGCAACTTTATTAGCCGAACCAAATGCTAAATTCTCCTAACATCAAAAATGGTTTGAACAGCCAATCAGCGTTCGCTTTATATGAACCGAGCTCAAGCTTGTGTGATCAACACGGCAACGCGTCAGTGCAGGTATTTATCGATGCTGAATAGCTAACGATCTTAAAATCAAACGTTGAAAACATTGTGATATACCAAAACTATGGGTTTTTGATGAAAAAAAAAAGAATGGTCACAAACACAGCAAGAAAGTTGAGGATTCTGTTGTGTTTTTGAAAAAGAAGTTTGTGCACTATACTGACGACAATCTTCAGCTGTGTTTACATATAGCCTCATGTAAATATAGTAGCTAACCAATCAGAGCACGCGTTAGAATTGTGTTATTTTACAAATGGGAATAATATGGATTACATAGGAATAATAAATGGACTTTGACCAAATACGTACTTTAACAGTAATCCAGATTAAATCCATATACATGTATGACCCATATATTTTGGAATTCTGGGTTTAATATGGGCCACATAAATCCCATATACTTTTCCATATTTCCCCCCATATTTTGCCCATATATGGCCCATACTAAAATTTTGGTGTGGGATATCTGTATTGTATCAGAACTACAAACTTGCACTTCATGTTTATTATTGTTATAACACTACTAATCTAGTCATTGTTTAAGATACCTGTATCTGACCCATGTCCTGTGAGTGTTCCTTTGATGAGCATATATAATCATCATGCATGGATACCTTCATAAAATAAACAAATACAACATAAAATCACCTTGTCATACAAATATAATTAAATTAGCTATTATCTTTTGGAATTAATTAAGGAAAAAAACTCACCAATCAGAATAAAGACATAAGGTTTGGAACAACACAACATCTTGCAATGGTTCAATCAGGTACAGACATCACTCACAAATAAGCCATGCACAATCACCAAATGAAAAGAAAAAGAACAAAATTTTAATGAAATTTTAAATAATATATAAATATACATGTACATGCATGTACAAGAAAATATCCAATACAAATCACCGAAGACACAGCTCCTAGAATGGTGGGTCGACAATTTGATGCGATAAATGCAAATTTCACAATGCTTTGATTCTAAAAAATGGCTAGTTATAATAGAATGCAAACAATATATCCATCAAATAGTACTAACTAGCACTGATGAAACAATAGAAAACAATAGAGATAACACTATTTAGTAATAGTAAGTATTTCACGGTTATATTGTTAAAAAAGGCTGTTAAGACCGAGTGCCTTTATTATCCATTTCAAAAACGAGTGGAGGACTGGGAACGAGTTTTTAGAATTAATCTAATTAAGAAATGAACCCCATCACAAGAAAGAGCATATCAGAATTAACAAATTTACGATAGTTTCGCGTGGTATGTCCTCTTATTTACCACGGTTGGCGTCATCGAATCGTCAAAATTGTTGTGGAATCACGAGGCGTAGCCGAGTGGATCCACTTAACAATTTTGACGATGAGATGGCGCCAACCGTGGTAAATAAGAGGACATACCACAAGAAACTATCGTAAATTTGTTTTTTACCACAACAGACGGAGAAAACATCCGAAAACGCCGAGAAATTTTGAAAGAAAAACTGATTCAAGCGCGCGCTAGCTCCGTGCGCGAGCGAACACGCAATTGCCGTGGTATGTACTCTTATTTACCACGGCTCTAAGCCAATCAGAGAGCGAGAAACTGACTAGTTGTGGTAAAATTAGTAACTTTCAGGAGTTTGATAGGGTTTGGACAAGTAGCAAATGAACTGCAGACATTTAAAAACTGCAAAAATTACAAAGAAATGTATGGTTACAGGGGACAAGTGTCCCTGGTAAACATACATTTCTTTGTAAATTTTGTGATGTTTGGAAAGCTGTTACTGGTTCAATATCTAACTAAACCTAAAAAAACTTTGTAAACTTACTAATTTTGATATGCTCTTTCTTGTGATGGGATTCATTTTTTTATTAGATTAATTCTAAAAACTCGTTCCCAGTCCTCCACTCGTTTTTGAAATGGCTAATTGCTTTCAAGTATTTGGAAATCCTGATGAAACACGAAGCACAAGATTTTGAAATGAATACTCTGACATGCAAATAAACAATAAATTAATAATTACAATTAATAGTAATAACAAATATTATTATAATATTGTTTTATCATAAACAATTGACACAATATAAGAGATCGTAATATAAAATTTCCGACAACTTTCGGTATTATGAGTTCTAAAATCTAAGGTTCGTTAGCGTGCACGTGAGAATGTTATGTTTGAGACACTTGATTGACACATGTTGTGTTAGCACGTGAACCAACCCGCTCATTAATGAAAAACACTTTAGCAAACCGTTACAGTGTAGGTCTTGTAGTAAAACTGTTAGCACGATTGTTAAACTGTCTGAAAAGGTGTTACGGTAGCACCCATTAATTTGCCTGTTTAACGTCTAACCAATGGCCAATGCTTTTAGGAGTAACTAACAGTAATAAACACACGAATGATGTACATAATGTACGTACTCCTTTATACTTTTATGTTAATTATAAATTTCTGGTACCAATTCCCGATGTTCTCCAACATAAGCCGCACCCCAACTTTGGATCGCGATTGTCGAAAAAAAAGTGTGGCTTATATGCCGGTCAATACGGTACTTTGTAGCATTGGTAAACTAATTGGTACTTTCTTAAGGTACTAGTGAGAGATCAGTTTGGATGATGTTTGAAACTCCAAAATATATATAGAAGGTTTATTAACCCACTGAAAAATTATGTTTCCTTAATTTGTAAAAGATATAATATTTCTATGTGTTATGTAATCACCTCCTGAAGAAGGGAAGAAGGGAAGGGAGAACACCATGGAAGTGGACAAAGGATTGTGAAAATGCCTTCAGGACCTGCAAACAATCAATATCAGAAGACAGTTGCCTGGTCCCATTTGACCCTTTTAAGAAACGAATCAAGTTAGAATGTGATGCTTCCTCGAAAGGAATTGGTGCAGCACTGTCTCACACCATGGAAGATCGTCGAGAAAGACCCATCACCTTCGCATCACGAAATCTTAGTAATGCAGAAAGGGGATACTCCCAGTTAGAAAAGGAAGCACTCTCGCTGATATTTGGAGTGATGAAATGCCACATGTATTTATATGGTAACCATTTCACTTTTATAGTGCCTCTATTGATAACAGTATTTTACAGTTTTGTAAATACTGATAGAGCTACCCTGTGTAAATAAAGGCATCTATATATCTAATCTTAGTCACAGATCACAAGCCATTGTTGAGCATCCTGGGACCAAAAACAGGTGTTCCAACACTCGCAGCAGCCAGGCTCCAGAAGTGGAGTCTCATCCTGTCAGCCTACAAAGCACATGCTGACGCTCTTTCCAGGCTTCCAGATACATGTAGTGCGGCATTCCAAATGGAGACGGAACAAGAAAATACAATACAATAGAAACTAACATCCATTGTCTGTCTTACTGCAACCAACTACCAATCACATCACACGCAAGAAGGCTACAGGGGGGGTAACCAGTCATGGCAAAGGCAAATGAGTGTATGCTAAATGGATGTCCCAACAATAACACTGATGAAATGCTTACCCCATATTTCAGGCGAAGAAATGAGCTACCAACTGGGGCTTAAGGGTAATCATACCACCACCTTACTGAAATCAATTGCTCAATGAACTGCATGACAAACACCATGGAGTTGTTAGGATGAAGGCATTTGCCAGGTGCTATCTCTGGTGGCCTGGTATAGATGCAGCTGTCGAGGATCTGGTTCAAAATTGTGACACATGCAACTTAGTAAACATGAAGCTTACCTTCCGAAGCACCACTCATATCATGAACATGGCCCTGTAGGCCACGGCAGAGGGTTCACATCGATTTCGCAGAGAAGAATGGACTCGAAATGGGTCGAAGTTTTCCACATATTGACCACTACTTTCTTGCAGCAATTGCAACTGAAACACTGAGGTCCTGCTTTGCACGATATGGCCTACAGAACAACTGCAGCTATTGTTCTGCTATTGTTCAACTATCCGCAGTTGACCTCCCAAGAATTCAAGAAATTTATGCTAAATAATGGTATCAAGCAAATGGTGTAGTACAACGTGCTGTGCAGGTTGTAAAGAAATTATATTATCCATTAATCAAAGTTAATAGACAGCAGGTCAGCAGTTATTGCCAAATATGCATGCACATATTTGCTTTGATAATTAGCTCCCTCATGGTCGTCCATCGCTTGCTTGCTTGCATTGCTTGGTAGCTGGCCTAGTGTCACGTTCGCTTCTTGGTTTCATTGCATTTATCGCATCAAATTGTCGACCCACCATTCTAGGAGCTGTGTCTTCGGTGATTTGTATTGGATATTGCATTATCATGCCTCGCACCATGGGGAACTCTCGTAATAGTGGCTTTGGCGGTTCAAATCCGCTTTGGTCGAAAATAATGATATCCGCGTCCACTTCAACAGTTGTGATGAGTACACCATTGCCTGTCCTAGTGGACTCGCTAGTCGCCGCATTGCAGGCGCCGACTTCCTCTGTGGTTGAGGCAGCGTTTGCCGCCCAAAGAGCCAGGCTTAGAGTAAGTCTTGGTAATCTGCAACTGAGGTTTCACCCTGATAGGGAGCAGATTAATGTCTTGAACAGCATTCTGGAGGACATCAGACGTGGGTTTGATGCTACTGTTAGATTAAGAGTGAAAACAAAATACTGAACCCTCAGCTGCATACATGTACCAACATGCTGAAGTAATTGACGCTTACCTTGGTAATGAAGTAAGACTAGGCTGACGGGTCCGTTCAACTCCCCTGTATATGCTTTGCAGATGAGCAGGTTTGATGTGATTCCTAAGGGCCAACCAGGAAAATGGTGCCTTATTGTTGACCTCTCTTCTCCTTTGGGAAGTAGCGTTAATGATGGGATTGACTCAGCTGAGTGGTCACTTCAATACATTAAAGTGGATGATGTGGCCATGGTGAATATACTCTCCAAGTTTGGAAGAGGTGCACATGGCAAAATTTGATGCAGAATCAGTGCCTATAGGAATATCCCTCTCCACCCAGATGATCGTCAATATTATTGTTAGGCATGAAGTGGAGATCAAAGTACTATCCCAGTTGATCTAGAGTCTAAGTGTTTCTCCTTCATGTATCATGGTCTAGCACTATCTACTCGGCGATACTACCCCTCCGCAGCCGTGATTCTCTTCCCACAGATGAGTGGACCCTCTGTCTTTTTGCATTCGACTATCAAGGCACTCGACTATCAAAGTTTACTTATCTGCAATAGCTGATATCGAAATTGCACTCCAATAACTCTGAACAACGGTTTCAAATCGAGGCTATCGGGTCAGAACAAAAACTTGATTTGCAGGTACAGTGTAGGCCAATTCCAATCACAATTTAGAATAATATTATGCTTTGCATTCGTGGGGTTTGTTGCCTGACTATTTGCCTCTCCAATTTCCTTCTGATGTACAGAATGACTCCACACACTCCACTCTCCTGACCCTAGCCTGTAATTCAGATGTACATATATCTGCAAGAGGCTTGAATAAACACATTTGCACCACTGGGAGAAGCCCATCAGAACTATTTCTCAAACGGGAGCTTAGAACACGCTTCTCTTTACTCAGGCCTGACCTGAACAGCACAGTGAAAGATAAATAAGAGATACAATGCAAAGGGCATGACAAAGGACGTCAGACACAGGAACAGACATTCCAAGTGCATGACAGTGTCAGAGTCGGGAACTTCACCAGTGGAAGGGAGATATGGCTTTGAGGACGTGTGACAAAGGTATGCGGTCCATGGGCATAATTATGTAGTTCAGGTGGGTCCATCGAAGCAGCTTGTACATGTTGATCATCTAATTAGTGCCACTCGTTGATCATCTAATTAGTGCCACTCCTGATGTTGTCAAACGAGCACAAGTGGGTGACTACTTATATTACTGTGCCAATTCAAGGTCATTCCCAGACCAGTAAGATCAAATGGAAGCAAACTTGAACAAGAAGCTCAAACACAAGAAATAACACCTTCAAAGATGTAGTGGAAGAACAGGTTACCAAGTCATCAGACAAAGCAAACAATGAAGGTGTTTGTTAATGACTGTACATTTGTACCTTCATATAAAATAAACTACCGGTAGTTGTTGCATGTTGCAAGTAAGTGCTGCGAGGCTGTTAGGTGCTATTGCTAAGCAGTAAAGGAATACTGTATCAATGTCGGGCTTCCTGTGTGTTTTAATTGATATGCAAGTTTTTATAAAGGTGGCACTAACTTATTTATTATGATATCTGGCCACAATAAGCAAAAGGCATTCAAAATCTCTTTGGCTCACATGTGTATTTGGGCTTCCTGTGTTTCAATTGCAAAATGGCTCCCTGTGTTGGACTGATGAGCGATAAAATTTGAGTGGAATTATTTTTCATCCCATTTCATCTTTAATATTAGTACTGTACTAAATAATATAACAGAGAAGATTCATACATACACGTAGTAAAAGGTTTTAGTACAGCTTGAATTGAAGATGCAAGTTCAGTTAATACATTAAACAATTTGCCGCCACTGCTTCGAGAATAACATTTTACTGACCCACCACTGGTCAGGTTTGTGTGTAAATTTGACCTTGAAGTGTTGGGGATCAAATGGGGGAAATGGACAACAATTGTGCACAGGTATATATCATGGTATATCGTTAAAAAAAACAAGATTAGGGTTATAATAAAGATTCGTTAGGGTTGCTGCTCGTCTGGCAGCTCGCAGCAACAAGCAAAACACACTATGAATTAAATAAAAATAATACAAAATCAGCTTGTCATTGTACACCTAAATATCTTTTGGAGAAAAACAACACTCACCATTCAGAATAAAGACATACAAAAGGTAAGGTTTGGACCAACGAAACACCTTGCAATGGCTCAATGGGGTAAACATCACTCACAAATGATGAAGCACAATCACCAAATGAAAAGAAAAAGAACGTAATGTTAAATAAATCATAAGATACATTAAGATAATGTGTTATTAATTACAGTTTGTAAATTTAGATTATTGATTATCAATTATAATTGTTTAATATATAAAACATACCAAGCCCAAAACACAATACCACCATGACTACCCACTCCCTCACACCCACTCCCTCACCCAAGCTTACAAGAGTTCAGGCCTAGCCACTAACTACCCTCCCTCCCGCTCGCAAGAGATCGGGTCCAGCCGATGACTCCACCGGTCCTTCACCCAAGCTTACAAGAGTTCAGGCCTAGCCACTAACTACCCTCCCTCCCGCTCGCAAGAGATCGGGTCCAGCCGATGACTCCACCGGTCCTTCACCCAAGCTTACAAGAGTTCAGGCCTAGCCACTAACTACCCTCCCTCCCGCTCGCAAGAGATCAGGTCCAGCCGATGACTCCACCGGTCCTTCACCCAAGCTTACAAGAGTTCAGGCCTAGCCACTAACTACCCTCCCTCCCGCTCGCAAGAGATCAGGTCCAGCCGATGACTCCACCGGTCCTTCACCCAAGCTTACAAGAGTTCAGGCCTACCAATAACTACCCTCCCTCCCGCTCGCAAGAGATCGGGTCCAGCCGATGACTCCACCAGTCCTTCACCCAAGCTTACAAGAGTTCAGGCCTAGCCACTAACTACCCTCCCTCCCGCTCGCAAGAGATCGGGTCCAGCCGATGACTCCACCGGTCCTTCACCCAAGCTCACAAGAGTTCAGACCTAACACTAACTACCCTCCCTCCCGCTCGCAAGAGATCAGGTCCAGCCGATGACTCCACCGGTCCTTCACCCAAGCTCACAAGAGTTCAGGCCTAACACTAACTACCCTCCCTCCCGCTCGCAAGGGATCAGGTCCAGCCGATGACTCCACCGGTCCTTCACCCAAGCTTACAAGAGTTCAGGCCTAGCCACTAACTACCCTCCCTCCCGCTCGCAAGAGATCGGGTCCAGCCGATGACTCCACCGGTCCTTCACCCAAGCTCACAAGAGTTCAGACCTAACACTAACTACCCTCCCTCCCGCTCGCAAGAGATCAGGTCCAGCCGATGACTCCACCGGTCCTTCACCCAAGCTCACAAGAGTTCAGGCCTAACACTAACTACCCTCCCTCCCGCTCGCAAGGGATCAGGTCCAGCCGATGACTCCACCGGTCCTTCACCCAAGCTTACAAGAGTTCAGGCCTAGCCACTAACTACCCTCCCTCCCGCTCGCAAGAGATCGGGTCCAGCCGATGACTCCACCGGTCCTTCACCCAAGCTTACAAGAGTTCAGGCCTAGCCACTAACTACCCTCCCTCCCGCTCGCAAGAGATCAGGTCCAGCCGATGACTCCACCGGTCCTTCACCCAAGCTCACAAGAGTTCAGACCTAACACTAACTACCCTCCCTCCCGCTCGCAAGGGATCAGGTCCAGCCGATGACTCCACCGGTCCTTCACCCAAGCTTACAAGAGTTCAGGCCTAGCCACTAACTACCCTCCCTCCCGCTCGCAAGGGATCAGGTCCAGCCGATGACTCCACCGGTCCTTCACCCAAGCTCACAAGAGTTCAGGCCTAGCCATTAACTACCCTCCCTCCCGCTCGCAAGGGATCAGGTCCAGCCGATGACTCCACCGGTCCTTCACCCAAGCTTACAAGAGTTCAGGCCTAGCCACTAACTACCCTCCCTCCCGCTCGCAAGAGATCGGGTCCAGCCGATGACTCCACCGGTCCTTCACCCAAGCTTACAAGAGTTCAGGCCTAGCCACTAACTACCCTCCCTCCCGCTCGCAAGAGATCAGGTCCAGCCGATGACTCCACCGGTCCTTCACCCAAGCTTACAAGAGTTCAGGCCTAGCCACTAACTACCCTCCCTCCCGCTCGCAAGAGATCGGGTCCAGCCGATGACTCCACCGGTCCTTCACCCAAGCTTACAAGAGTTCAGGCCTAGCCACTAACTACCCTCCCTCCCGCTCGCAAGAGATCAGGTCCAGCCGATGACTCCACCGGTCCTTCACCCAAGCTCACAAGAGTTCAGGCCTAGCCATTAACTACCCTCCCTCCCGCTCGCAAGGGATCAGGTCCAGCCGATGACTCCACCGGTCCTTCACCCAAGCTCACAAGAGTTCAGGCCTAGCCATTAACTACCCTCCCTCCCGCTCGCAAGGGATCATGTCCAGCCGATGACTCCACCGGTCCTTCACCCAAGCTCACAAGAGTTCAGGCCTAACACTAACTACCCTCCCTCCCGCTCGCAAGAGATCAGGTCCAGCCGATGACTCCACCGGTCCTTCACCCAAGCTCACAAGAGTTCAGGCCTAACACTAACTACCCTCCCTCCCGCTCGCAAGAGATCAGGTCCAGCCGATGACTCCACCGTTCCTTCACCCAAGCTTACAAGAGTTCAGGCCTAGCCACTAACTACCCTCCCTCCCTCGATCAGACATAATAATAATACTAAAATAAATAATAATAATATTGATAAAGTGCTAAAACTATCAATATTCTAAGTGCTGTCTAAACTGTAATCTACATGTAACATTGAAAAATGACACAGTCCCTAAAAAACCCTCCCTCCAGCTCACAAGAGATCAGGTCCAGTGGATAACATACTGTTAAGTGTTATTATTATATATATTATTATTATTATTAGATCCACTGGTCCTTCACCCATGCTCGCAAGAGTTTAGGGTATGCCCGCAAACCATCATCCCTCCTTTTGGGAATTAAAGACTTCCAACATATTATTTAATTTAATAAAACCTAAAACTCACTGTATCAGGTTGTGTGGAGTGCAATGTAATAAATACTGAGATACATGTAACATGTACTTACAGTTGAATTTGCATCACATCCTTCAGTCTAAAAAGACATCATTCAGTCTAAAAACACATCAATGGTACATTTGTTGGAATGTTTTTATATACAAATATAATTACTAAGCTTGTATTTAGTGTATAAGCTACTGAATACTCCAGGTTCGCGTTGTCTAGAGATGACCGCTGTCCTTGACAAAAGATGCATTTGTACAGGCTTAGCCTCGATTCAGAAAACAGTCCGTGCAATTCAAAAATGTTTCTATTGTTTTATGTCAACATATTTTCGTGTTCTTGTTGATATTTGTGAATAATTTACATTGACTTAAGGCTAAGCCTGTACAAATGCGTCTGATGTCAATAAGTACAGCAGTTTTACAATGGGATCTGTGAACACGAAAAGGGACTATTGGTAAAAGTACTGAATTAATTTATAGATAGAAAGTCTTACTCGCAAGGGTCACTATAAAACAAATCATTTTATTTATTAAAGCTACATGTATGCTAAGGTATGCTGTGCAATGATATGGGTAATTGATAGCACTTACATGTATGTCACTTCTAAAACAGGATACAGTATGTGGTTCTAATTGTGAACGGTTCTAATTGTGAACACTGGTTACTCGAGGCTATTACATGTATTTTATCTCTCTCGTAGAGCTTAGAGAGAGATAAAACAATAGTCTCTGCTACCCGGGTACACATTAACTGAACAGTATTCACAATTAGAACCACATACTGTACCATGATCTCCTGGTTGAGTATTAATATTACTACATGTACATGTAGTAGCTACTAATAAATAAATTATACAGTATAAGAACCTAGTGATTAAGAACCTGTAGGCTAAAATTATGGCTTTATTAATTACATTGTATATACATGTAAGAACCTGTTGACCCTAAATTTGAAACAAGTTCTTATTTGAAAAATAATGAACAATACAAAATAAAGTAAAACCAGTCTATCTGTCAATCAAACTGTATAAAATGTCTTGAAATCTCACTAAAAAAAATATAATAATATACATGTACTCTGCCTAGAATAGATTTACATTTGTAGCTTATAAGTTATAGTTTCAGTTAGTATTTATACGGGTATTTAAGCTTAAAATAGCTCTAGTTAAGAAGGTAATAATGTATTTATTTATTTTGAACATTTTGCACTGTACTGATGAACTCATAAATATAAATAAATACTAAAATAGATATAAATATGAAGGAAATTATCTAATAAATCAAATCAGATTGGAATAATATAAGATATTTTAATACCTCAGTAATCGTGGCCAAAGACTGACAGTAGTAGTGTAGAGTTTGTTGCCGTTATTGTGGTACCATGCTCGCAGCTATTTAGTACATAGTGGTTCCAGTCGTTGCTTTCGCCGGTGGAGTACTGGTAGTCCTAAAAAGAAAGGAATAATAAGCTTGTTGGAATAAAGATTCGAATACATATTAAAGAAACTTGAAAATGTCCTGAAGTATCTAATAATAAAGCTCGATTATCTAGCGATGTGATTTGGCAAAAGGACGCCATGAAGGTGTGAAGAATGATAAAGCAACCAAAATCATCCCCATCCCTCAAAATAATACATAAAATGTGATGAAAAGTAACTTACCATCTTCAAAGTCAAAGGTCTAACGTTTAGAAAGTAAACTATATCCAAGACCAAAGATATAAACGAGATTCTAGCTTGAAACGATAACACGAAACAGCTCGTCAAGAGGACGCGATCGTAGACTGGCACCATGTGACTGGCTCTGGGCATCAAATTACGCGGGTTTTTCTTGCCAAAGTACGTGACATTGATTCGGTTGACATTGGGGTTGACCTTTGAGCATCTGTGAAATCCGCTACTACATGTATATTCCTGTTACTTTTACAAACTCAAATTATAATATACAGAACTCTATGCTATATACTTATGCTATATTAGCCTCCTCCGCAGTCAACTCTATGTTTTGTGGGAGAAAAGAGAAGGATCGGGTTGGGATACCTGTGTAACTATTCTCTCCTCATTCCCCCTCTTCCACCTTCTTAAACAGCAAGCCCAAGACCAAAGAACCCCAAAATCTCTCCATATATATAGATGGACTTGTAGACTTTTTTAAATCTTTCGAAATCTTTTTTACAAACTACTAAAGAGCTATAAAACGCTCGAGTGTAAAGTAAAACAATGCTTTCGCGAGAGTCGAGTGATGAAACCAAGGTGACAGATCAGGGATGTGTGAAGTGACAAGTTGTCCACGTGATCGTCCACGTGACGAAAACACGTGACTTGGAATGTTTCGGAACTATTTCGAAAAATTTCGAAACCATTTCGAGAATTTCGGAACCACTCCGAGAAAGTTGGAACCATTCCGAGAAAGTCGAAACCATTCCGAGAATGTCGGAACCATTCCGAGAAAGTCGGAACCATTCCGAAATCGAAATGTTTCGAGTTTCGAAATCCTTTTGAAAGTCGGAATTTTTTTACGGATGGCGCTCCATAGATGAACGGTTCAAAACAATTTTTTCTTGTAAAATGTTAGGAGGTTATCTCGAATTTTTTTTAATAGAATCATTAATTAGCATCTAAATATTTATTAGGAATGCTTAGTTTTGAAAGTACATAGAAATAAGAACGAAAAAAATGATCAATTTGAAGAGAAATGTATAAATCGTGCGTTACATTACGACAATCAGCATCAGAATATTGTAAATAACAATTTCGCTTTTACGCGAAATCAAAAATAAATCACGCCATATAGGTATCGACATAAATTGTTCTTTTCATCCAAGTAATAAGTTATTGCATGCAAGCGGACATAAAATTAATCACAAACTTTTTCGGTATCAAAACATTTGTCCTCCTATCGGCATGGTGAAAACTAAATCACGGATATCATCCGAGTAGCCAAATAATCAGTAAAACTTACCGACAGAAAACTTAGACATATCATCTCTTATCCAGAATCCATGCTTTTCGATTGATTGGCTTGGTTAAATGCATGTAAATTGCGATTTTTATGTACCGTAAACATGATGTCCGCCATTAAGTTATCTTCTATCGATTTCAGTTAAACACACGCTGGAGCGCATCAAATTTGCACGCTCAAAGGTGCGCTAGAGCTTGCTTAAACCACAAAATAAACACACGCTCAGAGCGTGCTTCTCCAAGTAGATAAGAGCGGGTCCTGGCACCCGTAACGCACGGTCATGCGTGCACGCTCTGACCGGGTTCAGCGTGTTCGAAGCACGCTGTGAAAAGGTATAAAATAATAGAACAGTAATTGTTACTTTCCTTATCAAATAAACTTATTCTTTATCCTACGCGTTTCATCTGTAATCAACAGACTTCCTCAGGGAGTTTATTTGTATAAAGTCCGCTCGTAAAGATAAACAAGTTTACACGTCATGGCGCATGTTTACGTCAGGTATCTATTGCGATAAAATGCTCATCCAAAGCTTTCCTCTACATCCGTCCTTAGCTGCTACGTCTATATTCCAAGACTCACAAATAAAATATGCAAAAGTCAGTAAAAAAATAGATAATTAGATTCAGTGCTAGAAAACGGCGAACGCCGAAGTTGTGTCAATTTCCTTAATTTGCATGTTTCTGTAATACCGCGGCCACGTACTCGTCATTTCTCTACTCTCAGTAAAAGTTGGAACGTTTTTGGAACGTTTTTGGTTTCGACTAAATACTAAGATTATCACAGTTACATTGTAGCGGCACTCTTTGAGAATGACGAATATTACAATAGATTCATCTACAGTATAGATTATTCCAAGTCTAGCCGTAAATTTTTGCCAAAACCCGTACAAAAGGGCTAGTTGAGAATCTTAGAATCTAAAAATCAATATCTACAGTAGCACTATCGGCAATTTCTTTCCACGACTTACAAACACGAGACAAGACAGAATACTCATAATATACCGGGAATATAAAGAATATACAGTGTTACATTAATTTGTCCGGTAAATCCAAAATTGAAATTGGACTCATCGTTGAGGGCTTGTTGAAATCACAACTGAGATACTTTCTTTAGCGTTTATTAATGAAAATTATCTATGTACATTGTACATTTTATTTAATATACGCAGAGCGGGTTTCGAGGCCCGCTCAGCGTGTTTACCTTCAGCGGGTTAGAGCGTGCAATTTGAAACTCGTTATCAATTGGAATGCACGCTGAGCGGGTCAGTAATTCAAAAACACCCGCTAAGTGCGCTGAGGTGCGCTGAGGCACGCTTGTAACACGCTTGGGTATCAACTCCGTGCACATAGCCTTAACGCATGAACTGACACCATACATTGTTTGTTACTGTAAGTTATTGTTATTGCATTTTGTTCTTCCAAGAAGTGTGCAGAATTATGCATTATTATCAATACATTTCAGCAATAGACCATTAGTTGTCTCTTGAGACTTGAGTTGAGTTAAAAAATATATGTTGCGTTCAACTGATGATTGCATTATTTTGCTATTAGTGATAGCCAACAAAATGTTAACTGACAACATATGCCATTATAATGATACTAGTGGTGTAATAGGTCACATATTGCTCATCACATACTTCTCGCAGCACTTCGCTTGCTTAAAGCAATGACTAGTATTAATTCAATATAGATCGATGGATTCTTTAAAATACATTTTTATCTCGTAATGTACTTTTTTGTTCTCATCACATTTTGACTTCATCTCTGCATCTATAAAAAAGAGTACAGACACACGGCGAAATGGAATCTATTTGTTTTATATAATATTTTGAGGATTGCGTGATTTTGTGACGTCATCTGTGTGTCTGTACTCTAATAACGCACCTGAGCGTACACAATCCTCGGTAACCCAGGGCTACTCACTCAGTGGGGCCGAGGGCCGGGAATCGGGACTTGCGATCACCACAAAAACTACTTGGAAACTATTTTTAAAGTAATGCGATCGTACATTTGTGCGCATCACTTCTGCACACGTATTTTTATTGGATGGGCTACCTGTGGAATGACTTTTCCAATATGGTGGACACGAGGGGAATGTTGCGAAATCTATTTCAGTGACCTACCATGCTTTTTCCTGTAAGTGTATGTGAGTGGCACACGGTATGTCAAAGGGGAATATTGCGAAATCTAGTTCAGTGACCTACCGTGCTTTTTCCTGTAAGAGTAAGTGAGTGGCACACGGTATGTCAAAGGGGAATATTGCGAAATCTATTTCAGTGACCTACCGTGCTTTTTCCTGTAAGTGTATGTGAGTGGCACACGGTTTGTCAAAGGGGAATATTGCGAAATCTAGTTCAGTGACCTACCGTGCTTTCTCCTCCTGTAAGTGTATGTATACTAAAGCTAAGATTGTACAGTCTTAACGTACGTATTGCAATATACTCATGCTAATGTGTGTTAAACCTTTATTCGTTGATATTAAATATATACAACTGTTGCATTTGCCTGTTACTTTTCACCTATAGAAGATCCTTTTATACCTTCCCGTCGTCCGCAAATGGCCCTAGCTGCCCTGCCCTGCCCTGTCCCCCCACCCATGTGAAATAAGCGGGGATGATCGTAGGAATGTTTGAATTAAACCTCTAAAGGAGACCATTCCGGTCGTGGCTTTAGCGTTATTTGTCCCCTAACAATAATTATAACAACGTTATTTGAAAATTAAGATGACAATAGTTACAAAAATTGTGTTAACAGGGAGGAACTGAATCCCCGTATGAAGTTTATAATAAATTATAAGTTACAAATCTATATATGAATACAAACTATAAAATATTAAAATTATGGACTGAAATATAAGATACCTGATCTATAAAATACTAAACAATATACAGTCAATGTCATTAATGTTGTCCAGATAAAAAGAGATTAACACTACAATAAATGTCACGTCTCATTCTATATTCGTTTTGCGCGCGAGTAATCTTAATTTCAAAAGCATAAATCACCTCTGCCTGTGAAAACAGGCATTGTTAAAACTCTGTTCTCACACTGAGGTGATGTTTGCTTTTGAAATTAAAATTCCACCAGTGCAAAACGAATAAATTATGAGACACGTGACATTTATTGTAGTGTGAATCTCTTTTTATCTGTACAACATTAATGACATTGACTGTATACCATTCTAAACCAGAAATATTACAGATTTGCTGCTTGATTGGTCTAGACCACCAACACAATGTAGTTTTGATATCAATTTCTCTGATATGTGTAATTATACTAATAAAAACAATTTGGCTCGGTTAATATTCACCAATAATCACTTATAATTATTAAATATGACGTAATTTTTGACCAATCAGAACGCACGCATCGGTATATTCGACAGTGTAATTGTCATTTCTAAGTCGACGTCGTACATTTGCAAACTGACAGTGAAGTTATTACTCAATTCGCTCACAATGAAAAGTCAAAAAAGAAATCTTTATTTACACACGATAAAGCCTAAACCTGTTTTCCACGAGCGCTGTGATTATCGTAGCAGGTGATTTTACTTTTGAAGGCTTTTTTTTTATATGTCAGTGGGAAGACTGTTCTATGAGATTGCTCCACGGTATCTGTAACTGATCTAGTCGTTTCTATTCATTACCAAACCTGTACACGTTTACCATATACAGCTATTTCAAAAAAGGTTGGTGAAGGTTTTGTTGCATCTTGCATGTTGCATCTTGCATACCAAGCCCGAAATGCACTATGGGCGATGTGAATGGAGTCAGCGAAAGGTTACAACAATATGGACTTTATCTTCGCAATGTGAAGCCGGCATATTTTCTTCTGTATGTGCATGCTGACATTATTTACATATGATCCACAATACATTTCGGGCTTGGTATGCAACATGCAAGATGCAAGAAAACTGGCACCAACCTTTTTTGAAATAGCTGTATATAGAGTATACAGTATATGTCAGAGGGAAGACTGTTCTATGAGATTGCTCCACGGTATCTGTAAATCTAGTCGTTTCTATTCACTGCCAAACCTGTACACGTTTACCATATATATAGAGTATACAGTATGTGTCAGAGGGAAGACTGTTCTATGAAATTACTCCACGGTATCTGTAAATCTAGTCGTTTCTATTCACTGCCAAACCTGTATACATTCACCATCGCATTGCACTACAATGACTTTACCACCTCGTGTAACAGCGACATCAATAGGTCCATTCATTTGACCAAGACGAGAACCATGGCTTCCAAAGGAACTTATAAAATCACCCTCGTGTGTGAACACTTGAACACGGTGGTTATTACTATCACAGACAAGAATCATGTCTGCACCATAAACAGCAAGTCCATATACATGTACACCATCAAACTCACCGTCTCTCTTCCCTTTCTCTCCAAATTTATGCAAGAAATCACCATTCTCATCAAAAACGCAGATACAGTTGTCTTTGTAATAAGATATAAAGTATTTACCGTTATGATAAGCAAACCCAAAAAGATACCGCAGATTAATGACAGGCGGGTTGATTTCAATTCCTTTGACAAAATGTCCAGTTTGTTTGGCAAACAACTTTATATGGGTTTTGTTTGCATCGACAGTGCGCGCTAGTCTAAACACGCCAAATTGTGATCCGTTACGCACATGTCTAAAAGTTCCACCCCTTTTTGCTTGTAAACAGTTCTTAGGTAAGTACCGTCCAGGCCAAACTCTTGTATCCTACCATTACCATCTAGGTTATCGCAAATATTCTGTTTTCATTGAAGACTACACCACGTGGACGACTCAGTTCACCGTCTCACCTCGCACGTACATTCCATCAACAGTGAATATTGCAATGCTGTGATTACCATAGTCAGTGATAGCCAGTATCTCTCCGCTATCACTTAGTGTTACTCTAGTGGGGAGAAAGCCCTTTGCTGTTGTTTCTTTTCCAAAAACTCTCACACTTTGAAACTCTGCTCTAACATCAATTGTGTATACTTGCTGTGGAGAGTTTTTGATCGCTTTTCCTCCAATGCTCACCAGAATTGTGTACGGTGAAGGTTTCTCTGCGCTGTACGTGACGTTGTATTTTCCAGTTTCACTTTCAGTGACTTCATTTTCCACCTCGTTGCCGTCAATATCTTTGATTTGTACATCAATGGAGCCTTTATTCGTGGAGCAAACTTGTCCTTCTGCATTTTTTGTCACGATGCGAAATTGATTAACAAAACCACATCTGACGTAATTGCGACATTCTATAGAGCAACGTGACGGGTCTGTCACGCTCTCCACAATCTTGCCAAGTTCTTGTCTGACGTATTTCATGGGTAGTTGGTAATCTACATGCTTGGCGGGCTTGGTCGACAAGATCGATTTCCTTTCTATCAAAGTGTTGCATATCTCTTGAAGGGTTCGATAGCTTTCTAGAATTTGAAGCGTCAAGTTTTTTTCTTCCATTGTGTGACACTGATGTTGAAAGTCAGCGAACTGTTGGATGACAGTGTTCAGTTCACTTTGCTCTTCATCGTTTGTTGTTTGGTCTTGACGAAGCATTTCGTCCAACGTTCTCATCGTTGCGTTGTGATGATCTTGTAAGATCTTCATTTGAGCTTCTTTCTCGTCGTCAACTTTCTTCTTTGCCGCGTTAATTTCGTTTTCAAATCTAGACATGTTTTGCTTGGACAATTGTAATTCTTTCTTGTATTGTTCCTTCAACGGATTCAATCGATTCATGTCACGTCTAATAACTTGCTTAGCATCTTGAGCTGCTTCTTCTACGCTCACCTTGTCATGAGTACTGTGAGTTGTTGCGGCACACTTCTGGCAGATGCATTTCAAGCAAGTCTGACAGTAGTATTCCAGCTTGTTTTTCTCATGGAATTTCTCCTTACAAAACGCGTGATTGTAGATGTAGCTGTTCAAATGTTCTTGGTTGAACTCAGACAACATCGTGACTTGATGATCGCGAAATGTTTTCAAGGTTTTGTGGGAGTTGGCGCAATCCTCACAAACGATACCTCCGCATTGAGAGCAAAACTTTGCAACTAACATCACATGGTTTGCACAGGAAACACATTCTGGCAGTTCCCGTTGGTTCTGTTTCTTCAGCTTTTCTCCCCATCACATTATACAGCTGCAACAGTGAGTTAAGGCTGAAGGAAGAAGGTAGCTTCGAGACATCACCTCCTTGCACGTCAACTGGAGCTCTACAAGTAGGACACGTCAGTCGCTTTCTTTGGTTTTTGCACGTTTCGTTCCACTTTGCGATGCAATTAAAGCAGAAACTGTGAAGACACTGAAGTGTTTTGGGCTCTGTAAATATGTCATTACAAATAGAACACGTTAATTCCTTCTCCAAGTCTCGAACGAACGCATTAAGTTCCGCCATTCTTCTGTTGTTTAGCTTTAGTGGGATTGTTCTTCGACCGAGTTCCGAGAAGTCGATATGTCAGATGGATATCCATTACCATAGCAACGATGACGTCTGAAGGTCACACACCGTTGCGAACAACTTTGTGAAATCCGGCTGAGAGTAAATACGAAGTAATTTGTTGAGGTATAGGGTATTGTGTGTTGGAACTACTCAGGTCTGGGTAGAGTACAAACAATGTGTTTTCCTGTGAAACAGTGCTAGAGTGGTTTACATTCACGTATAATACAGATTAGTACACTTTATTGCACAGGAAGCCCGAGTAATTAATGAAATCATTTGCTCGTGTGAGTCAGTATTGTCATTTTTAGGATAAGATTGGGAGGGGAGGGGAGGGGGTTTTTGCGCCCTCACGAAATGATGTCTTGCCCAGCTAATTTAGGAAACAGGGGAAACCCCGAATCATAGCTCAGTGACCTTGTGTCAGTGTGTTTACAACTAAGTGGTAATGTATAGTATGGATGTCTACATTTTGCTTAGGTTGCACTTCCAGATTCAGTGATAAACCTTCAAAGATTATGTAATAAATACGCTATGTACAAGCCAACGTACGTTGTTTACCTTTTATTGAATACGTTGTTTACCGTTTATTGAATACTTGTAACCTGTCCAGACATGTTTGAAACAAACAAAGACGTACCTTAACACGCATGGACATAATGGGATATGTCACGCGATACTTTAGCCTTGGCATTCCTCGAGTAATGCGTTAGCCGATATCTTTGTGTTGGCCACTATTTTGTAAGATTGGCATATTTTTCCATTCAACCAATCAACGTTGGAAAATGCGCCGTCGACCAACCTGATTGAGTTAACCAAAACACTCGTCCCGTTGTGGCATGTCTGGCTAAACATTATAAAAGGAATTCACTTATTAGGAAAAGTGTTGTTGATCTAGAAGCAGCGTGGTCCCCTAAAAATAGCAGTCTTTCGATCGTTCTTTTCTCTTGCTCTCCCTTCGTTATCGCTCTTTTATCCCTTTCTCTTTATATCTTATAGCTTCTCTCCTTCCACCCATCATCATCTTCTCACTTCCACTTCCCACTAATCATTTTCCACTTTTCACTTCCGCTTCTCACTTCCACTTTTCATTTCTCACTTTCCACTTCTCACTTCCACTTCCCACTAGTCACTTTCCACTTCCGCTTCTCACTTCCACTTCTCTTCTTCTCTTCTCTTTCCCCCCTTCCCTTCTCTCCTAGTCCCCTTCCTTCGTTTATACACATACCATATGTATCTTAATTATCTCCTAATCTATTTTTCTGTATTCTTCAGGTCAAAGCCATCTACCTCAGCCCAACTCAGTTCTCAATCGAAGACGGACTCGTGACACCGACTCTAAAATTCAAACGTCCTGCTTTGGCTGTTCATTTCGAAGACAAGATCAAACAGTTGTACGAAGAGATCGAAACTGGGCCACAGAAGAAGAATCCGTCTGATAAGAAAGGCTGGTAGCTGGGTGAGGCACTCAGCTACATCGATTCGCTGAACGGGGTCTCCACTGCAGTCTATTCCACGTCTATCGTACGGGTCTCAGTTATACCAACTTATCGTCCATGTATAACGCCCGGGAGTAGGGGGAGAAAGGGGGGGGGGGGGGGTGGCGGGGTGGGGTACTTGATCCGTTTTTGGGTATAGGGGTGCCGCTGAGAGTTTGAAACCCTTACCCTGTTTAGGACAAAAAAAACTAAAATACATACCCTGTTAGGAACCTGTTTAGACACAATTTTAACGCGTTTAATTGCCCTATATCACTATGACGTCACATCAAAACAATCTATTGTTTAAACGCTAAGGATCATGATCGCGAGAAGGGGACAAAACAGCAACAACACAAAGGATTTCGCAAATAAATGTATTTTACAGACCGTCTGAAAGTGATAAAAGTCACCAAACACAGTACATATTGTGGGAAAAGCATCGATAAACATAATATCTGGAAACTAGCCAATTTGAAATCAAGCAAACCGCAGCAGAGCAGATTTAGTTCAAACTTCTATTGTTCTTCACGATTCTGTCCACCTCATAAATAAACCGTTGCGTCATAATGGTATAGGGCAATTGGCAATTGCAATAAATTATTATCTTGGATCTCGGATGGTTAAATACCGGCTAAAACCATATTAAACGACGATCATCGTGCATTACCATACCCTGTTTAGGACAGACTCACATAAAATTATATACCCTGTTCAGGGCAGAGTGGCCAAAAACCATACCATGTCCAGCGGCACGTCCCCCGTATAGCCCATATATGGGAGTACCCCCTCCCCCGGGGGATAACGTGACATATCGTTGTAAGCCGTATAATAGACCATGTGACCGAGCCCATCATGCCTGATAATATCGACTTTAAGTAACGCAGTATTATTTGTTTTACAACAAATCGTTTCGCAGTCGATTGACTTTTGTGCACGCAAAGCATCATGGGTTCAGACATAGAGTCTTTCAAACGTACGAATTGCAATATACTCATGTTAATACCAGTATACGTTAAACCTTTATCGGGACCTTTATTCGTTGATATTAAAGATATACAACTGTTGCATTTGCCTGAATGATCCGAGCTGCCCTGCCTCTAGACTTTCTCAAAGTCGCTCCCTCATTCTCGCGACGCTATCAGAATAAAAAGTGTGATCGACTTGTGGCAAGTCTACCCTGCCCCCTACATCGCATCGTGATTGACGGTTCACAGACAGCTATAGAATATTTGTGTTGTGTCGCAGAAAACTTTTGCAAAATGCGCCAAGCGCTTCCCGCCATTACGGTATCCCTGTGTTTCTTGAGCCCCGGTCAGTGGTTTCCTTCATAAAAATACACATTTTATCGTGTTTGTGAACACTTCGCGTGTTTTGGTCACAAATTTACTGTTTTTACTGCTCAAAATGAAGTACAAACCTTTGCACGACTGTTCTTGTGCCATATCCTACGTGTTCCAGCGCTAGGCGGGTGTTTTGAGCGCCAAAATCCCGCTCAGGGACATTTCCCCTGCATCTCAAGTGCTTTAGTTGTGTTTTTGAGGCAAGTTTGTGCTTGATTCAAAGTTTGAATCATGGATGACATCGAGTCACTGACTGCTTCACTTGTTCGTGAATATCTGAGCAGAAAGGTGAGAAGTAATGATACTATCTTACAAATTCAACGTATTTTACAAGTATTTCTGTTTGGTGATGAGAAATACCAAGTATTAAAGACGACTGCGGTGTTGTAAGTGTCACTAATTAATGGCACAGGCAGCCCAACCATTGTTTCTGAGGCTAATTAATAATTATTTTAAAAAAAATATTTGCATGCACGCGTCTTTTTTTATGGGTTTCCTGTGGTAGAGCGTGCGCGCATGCAATACGTAAGGTTGGGTTTCCTGTGCATAAAAATGTATGATGTTGGGATCCCTGTGCGCATTACGCGCGTCCCGCAGTACATGTGTATATTGCTGCGGGCACGTCCCGCAGGACATACACAGGGATCCCAACATTATACATTTCTATGCACAGGGAGCCCAATATAATACGTATCGCGCGCGTGCTCTACCACAGGAAACCCATCAAAAAAGGACGTGCGCATGCAAATATATATTTTTAATAATTATTAATTAGCCACAGAAACAATGGTTGGGCTGCCTGTGTTAATGGCTACAAAAATAACGTATTCTGTCTGGAAGTATAACTTATTACACTGTTTGGTCGTCAAAACTAGGCTTTCTAGAGGACGGGTAGTACATGTACATTTAATTCTTCACCAGATGAAGTAACTTAAAGGGGGTTAACTTAAATATGGGGATACAGTTCCCCCTTTTGACACCCTTTTTTGCCATTATTGTGATCTTTATTTGCAAGTAAAGTTGTTATGATGTCATAGATTTTATGGATGTTTCTGTCCATACATGTTTACTTAGGCCGTGTTTACACTTGATCACTTTGCTACTAGAATGTACAAATCAGAAAACTAAGGTTAACCGCTCAAGAAACAATAGTTTTCTAATTTCTACCAAGGTTTGGTATTTCGTTTACTTCTAAGTGTAAACACCGCCTGATAATGTTGTGATGTATATAAGGGGCTTAAACATGCCTTACAAGTTATGGATCAAGAAATGCCACGGAATGAGAACAGGTAAATGTGTGTCCACCTCTGCAATTGTTGTGGTCAAGGTTATTGTTCAAAGTACAATGTACAAAGTACAATATTATTGCACACAACGTACTCTTGTCAATATTGCTGACAATGCTGCACACTGTGTCTTCACCTTTTGAAACTCAAGCTTGGTTTTTAAAAGTCCATGAATGTTATTGTCTGCCTTCAAATGTCAGGCAAACAGTGCCATTCTGCAACGTCACCAATAAATTACAATGTAACGTGGTTTCATTGTGTTCAAATTGTATTATTCTTACAGTAATCAGTAACCGCGCACAGCTTGCCAAAGAAGTGCACATTGAGAAACTGATCAAGAAAAACTACTGGAGCTAGGATGTGTTCCTTCACAAAATACTTATGTTGGAATTTGGTCCAAAAACTGTGTGGAGGTGAGGCTAATTAAACACACTTGAAACCACAGGCAGCCCAACCATTGTTTCTGAGGCTACTACTAATAAAGCACAGGGAGCCCAATATACTGTATAGACATAGAAGCGTTTTACTTGGGCTGCCTGTGATATGTCGTTTCTTGGATTTCGTAAATTTGCATTAGAAATGAGCATATCTTGCACAATGCGAGAGAAAAATTGGAGGAAATGGTTCACTTTTACACTTCGGATTTCTGGGGGAAAAAACATGAAAAAATCCCCGGAATATAACCGGTCTGTAGCAAATGTTGGAAGACTGGGTTCGAGTGTTTTGTTTGGCTGAATTAGTTACATGTTTTTCGAGGTGTTTGCCCTCGATGAAAGACTAGTGGAAATATCACTTGCATGGATTCAAGCACTCGGACCCAGCCTTCCACTGTATTCTCGCTTCTCATTTTTTTCGGTACTAGTCTCCCTTTGCGTTTCTGAGGAATCCTGGCCCTGGGAAAGTGGATTCGACTTCCGTGGTTGAAATCAACAAATATTCCATTTATGATGTCATGATCAAACGTTCTTTTTGTTGTCTATTTCTCCAGTGGTTCTTGACGGACATTGGCTGTCAGATGTTCTCCATGGTAACCGTGCCTATCTAGGACTCACACGGTCCCGATGCTTGTATTTATATCATACAAAAAGGTTTGGCATAACTGACTGTTTGAATAGTGAAGCCTGTGCTGTGTGGTCTATGTGTGCTGTGCTGTGTGGTGCTGTGTGGTCTATGTGGTCCTGTGTGTTCTGTGTGGTGCTGTGGTGCTGTGTGGTCTGTGGTCCTGTGTGTTCTGTGGTGCTGTGTCTGTGTGCTGTGTGGTCTATGTGGTCCTGTGTGTTCTGTGTGGTGCTGTATGTGCTGTGTCCTCTATGTGGTGCTGTGTGGTCTATGTGGTCCTGTGTGTTCTGTGTGGTGCTGTATGGTGCTGTGTCCTCTATGTGGTGCTGCTATGTGGTGCTGTGCTGTGTGGTCTATGTGTCCTGTGTCTGTGTGGTCCTGTGTCCTCTATGTGGTCTGTGTGGTCTATGTGGTCCTGTGTGTTCTGCGTGGTGCTGTGTGGTGCTGTGTGGTCTATGTGGTGTGTGTTCTGTGTGGTCTGTGGTGCTGTGCTGTGTGGTGCTGTGTGGTGCTGTGTGGTGCTGTGTGGTGCTGTGTGCTGTGGTGGTGTGTGGTCTGTGTGGTGCTGTGTGGTGCTGTGTGGTCTGTGTGGTGCTGTGTGGTCTGTGTGGTGCTGTGTGGTCTGTGTGTGCTGTGTGGTGCTGTGTGGTGCTGTGTGGTGTGGTGCTGTGTGGTGTGGTGTGTGTGTGCTGTGTGGTCTGTATGGTGCTGTGTGGTCTGTGTGGTGCTGTGTGGTCTGTATGTGGTGCTGTGTGTGTGTGTGGTGCTGTGTGTGTGCTGTGTGGTCTATGTGGTGCTGTGTGGTGCTGTGGTGCTGTGTGTGGCTGTGTGGTCTATGTGGTGCTGTGTGGTGTGGTATGTGGTGCTGTGTGTGCTGTGTGGTCTATGTGGTGCTGTGTGGTGCTGTGTGGTCTATGTGGTGCTGTGTGGTCTATGTGGTGCTGTGTGGTCTGTGTGGTGCTGTGTGTGGTCTATGTGGTGCTGTGTGGTCTAGTGCTGTGTGGTCTATGTGGTGCTGTGTGGTCTATGCTGTGTGTGGTCTATGTGGTGCTGCTGTGCTGTGTCTATGTGGTGCTGTGTGCTGTGTGGTGTGGTGCTGTGTGGTGGTGGTGCTTTGTGGTACTGAACTGTGTGGTCTTGTAGTGCTGTGTGGTCTATGTTGCTGTCTGTGTGGTGCTGTGTGGTGCTGTGTGGTGCTGTGTATATGTTGTGCTGTGTGGTCTTTCTACAGCCGTTGTCTAGAGAGGTCATTCTGTGCAGCTCAAACAAAGTTAATTTTCTACTTGAAAAGACAAAGGAATGTGAAACATTGAAAACCATTGTAGTGATTGGGGGTCCTGTGGATGGCTGTACAGTGACTGAGTCAGAGGAACTGGGAATTAGAATTGAGACATTCGAGGACACTGAGGTATCATTGCTACTATGATTGGTTGATTGGACTTTTCCTTTGTACTTTTCCTTCCTACCTTCTTGCCTTCCTACCTTCCTTCCTTCCTCTTTCCTCCCTCCCTCTCCCTCCCTCCCTTCCCTCCCTCCCTCCTCTTCCTCCCTCCCTTCCTCCCTCCCTTCCTCCCTCCCTTCCTCCCTCCCTTCCTCCCTCCCTTCCTCCCTCCCTTCCTCCCTCCCTTCCTCCCTCCCTTCCTCCCTCCCTTCCTCCCTCCCTTTCTCCCAAGACTCCAAGGTCAAATGACGTGCATACGATAAGTTGGACCAGCGGTACTACAGGTAAGAGGATTGGTAACCAGCGGAAACACAGGTAGCTCAAAAGGTCTTTGGCTACAGTATATATTGAAGTGCTCCCTGGAAGAACAACATAGGCAATCTCTGATCAAAATCTAAATTCTCCTCAAGATTCTGTGAATTTCAGAATTTGGGTTTTGATCACAAGTCACGTACTCCATTCTTGCAGGGAGCCCCTTCGAACCGGGGGGGGGGGGGGGGGGGGGGTTTGCTTTGTATCATTCCATTACCGGGGGGGGTACTCTATGCCATACCTAAAAACGGAAATTTCGATTCTAATATTATTATTTATATATCCATCTTCTCATTGACTGATCATCTAGCCTATTATCGTTGATATATTGGTGGTGTATTTTATTTTAAAGGTATTTTTTAATAAACTTTTCATTTGTTCATGTGGTTGTTGCTTTGTATCATTCCATTACCACAGGGTACCCAAAAGGTGTTTTGGTAACGCACGATAACATCATCTCAGACATGTCAGCCTATCTGTTCCTTATAAATCAGGTAATAAACTACACTGTGTATAATACCCTCCTTGGAGGGGGAGGGAAAGGAATGTCTCACCTTCTTCCTTTTTTCTCCACTACCTCCCCCTTCTAAGATATCTATTTTCCTCGGAAGACGTCGTTCACAGACTACACCACGTTCCGAGTAGGAGTTGGATCGAGCTGTTTTTGACCACAATGCTTTGCGAACCTCTACAAGCACTATTCACCTCTGCATTGGATGTTCGCGTGGTGTACATGTGACGTCATGGCGGTATTATTGGTGTCCGATAATAAACCATTCCTTATTGGCTTCTCTTGTTGTTACCACCAACACATATTTGTACGTTTTCAAAACTATCTATTTTGCTGTTTTTAAAGTTTATAGAGTTTCCTGCGCGCAAAGCATTATGGTTAAATGTACAATCCGCCATCTTTTTACTCGGGCCCTTCCGAAGGAAGCCCGAGTTATAAAATGGGTTTTTCGGTAGTAGTAGTTTTGTTCGGTCAAAGAATGAAGAAAGTATGCGACGTATTTAATCGTATCGAGTTTCAAGATTACTCAGCAGATAAGAAAAAAACACACGACACACAGGACTCAAGTAGATTTGAATCTTAGTTTTGAAAGCAGCCGCTGTAGATCTTCAAGCTATTAAAAGGTCAGGATTCTAGTTCATCGTTCAATGACTAGAAGTGGTAGAAGGACTAGAAGCTCGCTTAAAATATATTTAATAAAAACAAACGCGAGGGCGTTATCGGAACCATCTGACCTATGCAACCTCAAGACGTATCTGTACGTACTCACCCGACACATAGTCTCCCTCGTCACTCAACTGTCACTGATTGTCATGACGTCAGAGAAATGATATTGTATTGAAGAAGCATGATTGACTGAAAATAGTGCAATTGAAGCCTTGCAAACAGTCGAGCCAGTCGAGTTATTTTCAGTAACTCATGATGGATGTTTATTTTATTCCACGTTTGCAAAGTTTGTTTTTATAGGCCATGCCGTTAAAAACCCGTTAGCAGCTTCGTCGAGCTTCGCCAGATCATAGTCTGAATCGTCTGGATGTTATATTATTATGTCTCTGAAGCTAGAGAGCGAGGGTTTGATTTTCCAGTAGATTTTGTTTTGATAGTTAATCTCGCTTTGCTTGCTGCCTGACTGTCGTCACGCGCCGTGAAAAACCGTTTAAAAAGTATCCGACAGTAAAACGAAACACATTTCTCAGATATATAATGATGGATGTTTATTTTATTCGACGTTTGAAAAATTCAGAAGGAAAAGGAATCGTAGAAATCGTACTTCAAAACTTCATCAAAGGCGAGCAAGTGAATGTACGAAATTTGGGATCATGCCAAAGTAGTTTTAATAGCCTATTTATATACTTGCACAATAGAGAAGCGCATTAATTTTAGAACCGCCGCGCAGCGCTATTTAAAGAAGAATTTCCACGCTCAAAACAGGTCAGTGAACGGCAAAAATACAATCGAAATCAAAACGTCATTAGATATTAGGGATCTGTTACAGAAGAAGACATTATTAGTATTATGACAATGACAGTTGCGTGACGAGAGAGACTATTTGTGTCGATGACTCATAAAGATCTCCGATTCGTGGAGGGACGTCTGTAGTCCGTCTTTAAACGTACTTGAGATCACTTGAGGTTGCATATTCATGGTCGCCACAAACGGGTCGAATAGTTTCCGAACGCCTATCGGACTAAATCCGAAAGTATGATTCGCTCTCACAACATATTCAATAACACATAAGTACAATTCGGTCATTTTTCTCTATGCTAACCCATACATAGTCTCCCTCGTCACGCAAATGCAACTGTCTTTGTTCTTGTCATAAAGCCCGAGTGTACGCTCATTGAGCGTCTTGTTATTATTTTTTTCAGGTGAAGGAATGACAAAAAAATGCGAAGAATGCGATGTATTTGATCCTATCGAGTTTCAAGATTTCTCATCATAGATCTTCAAGCTATTAAGTTCAGGATTGTAGTTGATCATTCCACGATGAAGCTAAGGCGCGTTTGCTTTTGTTATAAATGAAACGACATCTTTCAGAGTGGGCCCACACGAATAGCCGTATGCTTTTGTCTGCTGTTCTATAACGCCTTTCCACGAACTCGAACTCATATCCAAAAATGAATTGAAAAGCAAATGAACATGACCTCGCTATGCGATGTTTGTTGCTTAATTGTAATATTACGTGTACAGTTATGTCCTTGAGTATTTATAATTAAACTCACGACCAGCGATGTAGCAACATCTATTGACAGAAAGCTATATGTACAGAAGTCATGCAAACAATCGAACCAGTCGAGTTATTTTCAGTAACTCACGATGGATGTTTATTTTATTCCACGTTTGAAAAATTCGTGTTCTTTTCAGTAAGATGACAGTTGTAAAGTGATCCTTATCTGAGTCATACATCTATTAGGCGACCTAATTTTAGAACCGTTGATTTAAAACCGAGTGACAGATCGAGGGGTGAATTTCCACGCTCAAAACAGGTCAGTGAACGGCAAAAATACAATCGAAATCAAAACGTCCTTAGATTTTAGGGATCTATTACAGAAGAAGACGCTCAATGACGAGGGAGAATTGTGTCTGACTCATAGATAAAGATCTCCGCGGACTCTTGTTATAATTAAACTCACGACCAACGCCGGTCATGTATAACTCCATCTATTGACAGAAAGCTATATGTACAGAAGTCATGCAAACAGTCGAGCCAGTCGAGTTATTTTCAGTAACTCATGATGGATGTTTATTTTATTCCACGTTTGAAAAATTCAGAAGGAAAAGGAATCGTAAAAATCGTACTTCAAAACTACATCAAAGCATTTAAGGAAAGCAAGGTCAATAGTTCGTAAATCGAGATCGTATAGCCCTTCATCTGGCAGACATTAGTCTCCCTCGTCACGCAACTGTCAGTCATTGTCAGGTCTCTCCTCACGCAACTGACATTGTCCTTTTCATAAGCCCGAGTGTACGCTCATTGAGCGTCTTGTTACTCGGGCCCTTCTGAAGGAAGCCCGAGTTAGAAAATGCGTTTTCTTCTATCATTATTTTTCTTCGTAGGACACAAAATGTGAAGTATGTGATCTTATCGGTACAAAAAATGCGAAGTATGTGATCGTATCGAGTTCCAAGATTACTCAGCAGATAAGAAAGCAAGCTACACTCTGTCCCAAAATATATGCGGGTTCCCATCGAGCGATTACTTGAAGCATCCTGGATATATTCGAATTTCGACAGCAAATGAAATCCGAAATGAAAACTAAAACAGCCAAATAATAACGGAGAGCTTGGACTGAATGAAATTCCTAGTTCTGAATGGACTTTACGATGAGCCTATGTTGTATGGCGAAGTCGAGCCATCGATTACTTCCTTTTAAACACGATCATGCAATCATTGTTTTAACATGAGCAAGATCAATGTACGAAGTCTACGAAATTTGGGATCAGTGCTTGCTGCATGACTGCCGTCACGCCGTGGTTTCAAAAACCCGTTTAAAAAAGGTATCCAACAATAAAATGAAACACATTTCTGAGAAATATAATGATTGAAGTTTATTTTATTCCATGTTTGAAACATTCGGAAGGAAAAGGAATCGTAAAAATCGTACTTCAAAACTTCATCAAAGCAAATAGGCCGTCATCAACGCCACGGACTAAGCAAGGTCAATGTACGAAATTTGGGCATAACTTCGAATGAAATTCCTAGTTCTGAATGGACTTTACGATGAGCCTATGTTGTATGGCGAAGTCGAGCCATCGATCACTTCCTTTTAAACACGATCATGCAATCATTGTTTTAACATGAGCAAGATCAATGTACGAAATTTGGGATCAGTGCTTGCTGCATGACTGCCGTCACGCCGTGGTTTCATTATAATTAAACTCACGACCAACGCCGGTCATGTATAACTCCATCTATTGACAGAAAGCTATATGTACAGAAGTCATGCAAACAGTCGAGCCAGTCGAGTTATTTTCAGTAACTCATGATGGATGTTTATTTTATTCCACGTTTGAAAAATTCAGAAGGAAAAGGAATCGTAAAAATCGTACTTCAAAACTACATCAAAGCATTTAAGGAAAGCAAGGACAATAGTTCGTAAATCGAGATCGTATAGCCCTTCATCTGGCAGACATATAGTCTCCCTCGTCACGCAACTGTCAGTCATTGTCAGGTCTCTCCTCACGCAACTGACATTGTCCTTTTCATAAGCCCGAGTGTACGCTCATTGAGCGTCTTGTTACTCGGGCCCTTCCGAAGGAAGCCCGAGTTAGAAAATGCGTTTTTCGGTAGTAGTAGTAGTCGTAGTTTTTTTAGTCGGTTAAAGAATGACGAAAGTATGCGACGTATTTAATCGTATCCGGAGTTTCAAGATTACTCCGCAGATTTGAAAAGATAAAGGAGACACAGGACTCAAGTAGATTATGAATCTTAGTTTTGAAAGCAGCTGTAGATCTTCAAGCTATTAAAAGGTCAGGATTCTAGTTCATCGTTCAATGACTAGAAGTGGTAAAAGGACTAGAAGCTCGCTTAAAATATTTTTTTTTTTAAACAAACGCGAAGCCGTTATCGGAACCATCTGACCTATGCAACCTCAAGACGTATCATGTTCGTACTCACCGGACTAATAGTCTCCCTCGTCACTCAACTGTCACTGATTGTCATGACGTCAGAGAAATTATATTGTATTGAAGAAGATGTCCTTGTTTTATTCGACGTTCGAACCGTAACTCGAACCCGAACTCGATTCCAAACTCGACGTTTCGGGATCTGAAGCTAGAGAGGGGGCCTTTACACAAACTCATCAAAATCAAATCAATTGAACTCAAAGTCAAAAGGTAATCAAATGAACTCAAAGGCAAATCAAATGAACTCGACACATACATGTATATACATAGTCTCCCTCGTCACGCAACTGTCAGTCATTGTCAGGTCTCTCCTCGCGCAGCTGACATTGTCCTTGTTCTTCAACCAACTGGCATTCATTTTCAAGTACTTCCTCGAACAACTGACATTTTCCTTTTCACAATGCCCGAGTGAACGCTCATTGAGCGTCTTGTTCATTTAAAAACGAGGTGATATTATTTTTCTCCGTTTTGGCTTTCCGCCCACACGGTAAACGCATGATTCGATTTTTTAACGTTTTTTTTTTCTATCCACAATCTTGGACAAAACTGTTGAGACACTTCCAAGCTTTAGAAGCTTTTGGGTACAATTCGGCTTCCAAAGGGGATTAGCTTCTCTCTGCTCACCCACTCCCTCCCTCCCCTCCCTTCACCTCCCCCCCCCCCCCCCCACAAAAAAAAACATGTTGTTCGTTGTCCAAAATCATGCCTAGTGTGTCTAGTTTCCGAAACATCAACATTGAACCGGGGGGTCGGAGGATAAAGAAATATAAAGAAGTGCTTTTGGAATCCTATAAATTATCAGCTCTAATGTCTACAAAATGCGTAGTGTCTCAATGACTTTTGTCCAAGATTGCTGTACTCCGAAACAAACAACAAAACACAACATAAGAAGCAAAGGCATGTTTATTCACGTGATTTTCCCCGCATTTAAACCAAATTTATTCGGTTTTTTTTTAACCAAAAACCACTAAATAAGAGTCTTGGGTTGCCTGTGGTTTCTGTCACCTTTTTCACACGGTGTAAGCGGAAAGCGCCCAAAGATGATAGGACGAGATGTAATCTCACCAACGTCAGCGACCCATCGCGAGGATTCATTTCCAAAGGGGTTAATATAAAATTCAAAACTAAAATTCATCAATCATTTACTGTTCTCAATATATTTTAAGGATAAATTCTGGAATAGTTTTGGTCCCACGCTGACCATTCAGTTCCGTTGCTTCATGCAGCCCACAAGCATGGTTGACTGATGGGCGAGTGGCACTGCAGCGATGTGATGGGGTCGATCGGGCTACGGTAATGAATGGCCATGTGATTATACGAAAACTCGGCTTGAATTGATATATCGTTATCCTTTGAAAGTGTAAACATTTACTGTCCAATTAACACTTATCGTAGTGTCCAATGTATACTGAACTAGGGCGTGGATGTAAAGCAAACACGAACCAGTTCATTACGGTAAATAGCAGTAATTAAACCCGTGGACCATGAACAACAATGTGTCTCAATCAGTAAGAATAAAGTGATTCAGATAAAAATGAATTATCCTAGTCTTTCAAGGCAACCATTATTACTGGATTGCAAGTGACGTTATGGCGGCCATGTTGGTGCCCGGTCGATAATAATAATAATAATAATAATAATAATAATAATAATAATAATAATAATAATAATAATAATAATAATAATAATAATAATAATAATAATAATTATAATAATAATAATAATAACAAGACGCTCAATGAGCGTACACTCGGGCTTATGAAAAGGACAATGTCAGTTGCGTGAGGAGAGACCTGACAATGACTGACAGTTGCGTGACGAGGGAGACTATATGTCTGCCAGATGAAGGGCTATGTACGATCTCGATTTACGAACATTCACCTTGCTCGCCTTAAATGCTTTGATGTAGTTTTGAAGTAAGATTTTTACGATTCCTTTTCCTTCTGAATTTTTCAAACGTGGAATAAAATAAACATCCATCATGAGTTAGAACTTCGTATTTTTAAACATCCAGTTGATTCAGTATGATGTGACAAAGCTCGACCAATCTGCTGTCTCTGCCTATACATTAAAAAATCTTGTTCGATTTATCTCGAAATCAGAAAGGAATTATCGATTAAAAATCAAAAGCTGCTTCTGTTAGATTAAGATGTGACCTCAAGTGACCTCAAATACGTTTAAATACGTATGACAGCGTACTTTCAAGAGTCGGGAGATCTTTATCTATGAGTCACCGACCGAAATAGTCTCCCTTGTCACTGAGCGTCTTCTTCTGCAATAGATCCCTAAAATCTAAGGACGTTTTGATTTCGATTGTATTTTTGCCGTTCACTGACCTGTTTTGAGCGTGGAAATTCGGTTTTAAATAGCCTACGCGGCAGTTCTATATAAAATGAAAAGGACAATGTCAGTTGCGTGAGGAGAGACCTGACAACGACTGACAGTTGCGTGACGAGGGAGATTATATGTCTGCCAGATGAAGGGCTATACGATTTACGAACATTGACCTTGCTTGCCTTAAATGCTTTGATGTAGTTTTGAAGAACGATTTTTACGATTCCTTTTCCTTCTGAATTTTTCAAACGTGGAATAAAATAAACATCCATCATGAGCTACTGAAAATAACTCGACTGGCTCGACTGTTTGCATGACTTCTGTACATATAGCTTTCTGTCAATAGATGGAGTTATACATGACCGTTGTACGGCGTTGTTCGTGAGTTTAATTATAACAAGAGTCCGCGGAGATCTTTATCTATGAGTCAGACACAAGTCTCCCTCGTCATTGAGCGTCTTCTTCTATAATAGATCCCTAAAATCTAAGGACGTTTTGATTTCGATTGTATTTTTGCCGTTCACTGACCTGTTTTGAGCGTGGAAATTCGGTTTTAAATCAACGGTTCTAAAATTAGGTCGCCGGTAATAGATGTATGACTCAGATAATTAAGGATCACTTAACAACTGTCATCTTACTGAAAAGAACACGGATTTTCGAACATTGACCTTGCTCGATCGCCTTTGTCTCAATTCATTTTTGGATATGAGTTCGAGTTCGTGGAAAGGCGTTATAGAACAGCCGATAAAACACGGGCTTTTTAAAAACAGGCTCATTTCACAGACAAAAGCATACGGCTATTCGTGTGGGCCCACTCTGAAAGATGTCGTTTCATTTATAACAAAAGCAAACGCGCCTTAGCTTCATCGTGGAATGATCAACTACAATCCTGAACTTAATAGTTTGAAGATCTATGATGAGAAATCTTGAAACTCGATAGGATCAAATACATCGCATTCTTCGCATTTTTTTGTCATTCCTTCACCTGAAAAAAAAAAAAAAGAAAAAAAAGAAAGTGTATTTTCTAACTCGGGCTTCCTTCGGAAGGGCCCGAGTAATAATAATAATAATAATAATGACACAAAAAATAACAAAACATATTCCTCATTAGCTTCTCTTGTTTGTACCACAAACATGGCCGCTGCGCCTTTGTACTTTAAATCTCAAGGGATTAATTGCAAAACAGCACTAATACTGCATGGCCTGCAGAGCATATGGGTATTTTGTCTGCGCATGCGCCAACACAGCATTGACCAGTGACGTCTGAACCATTTTCCAGCTCGATAGCTCATTTTAAGGATATTTTGTAGGAGATCTACGCGTTTCTAAAGTTTAAACGTCATGAAAATTTACTCATTTTTAAAGACGATAAACACTTCTTCCCCTGGGTATATCTTTGGCCGCTGTTATTTCTTTTGATGGCGAGATATTTTACATTGAAATGCGACTTTGGTGTTTGGAGTTGGATGTTCAGCGTTGATTATTTCTACAATCAAGTATTCTACAGCACTGGTTTAACGCTTGGTAATTGTGATGAAAGTAAACTTTTAGAATTTTAATGAAATGGTCTTTCAGGTGGACGCGATTTCGAGCTATGGCCCGGTGAATATGTAGAAGTGTTCAATTTAGGTCGAACTTTAACGAGATATTTCTTGAAATTTTTACCGACCCCCAAGTTGGAGATAATTACCACAGCATTCATTCCTTTATATAATTTCAGTTTTCATAGAGAATGGGGCTTCAAAAAATGCATAGCTGTCAGATTTAATAGATTCTTCTCACCCTATACTCGGTGTAATGGCGGAATTGATGTTTTGTGTTACTTCTCGAAGCCATGGTTCTATCATATCTTCGTCTATTTCCTTATTCTAAGTCTTTGAAAGTATAAATGAGAGAACAGACTTTGCAGAAAAATTAGTTATTAAGAAAAGTAAAACTTGTTTCTACTGTTTTGCATTGCATTATTTTTGCTTACCATTTTATGGAACTCGCGACGAGCAGAAATGTGGACTCCAAGCATTCAAGTCAAATTATCTTTCGATTTCTACCGACCCCCAAGCTGCTTAATGTTACGGAGGCGAAGATTATTCAATAGTCATTCCATTCATCACAATAAATGACTTTCAAAAAATGTATAGCTCCTGCTGTGAATGGTCAAAGTGCATGTATACGGCGAAGACGGCAGCCATTGTCAGTTTAGCTTGTCATGTCTGGACCTCCGTCACCTTGCAATATGCAACTCATAATACATCGTAAATACTGGTTATGACAACTGCAGCATGCCTTCAGCATTGATGAAATAGAATCCATCATTTTAGAGTTGCATATATTCATATAGACAAGTTAATAAATAAATATCTGAAGTAGAACTTCGCCATCTTGTTTGTTATTCTTGGGGGGTATTTAAATTAGCGCGGGATGGCGCGGGATATATGCGCGTGTCAGAGGGTCTTTGTGTTTATGTTGGCATTTCACGCATGCGCAGACAAAATGCCCATGTGCTGGCCTGCAGAAGTTTCCTTCTGATTCGGCTACGAAAATCGAATGAAGCATGTGAACGCGTGGACACATAGCAAAGTCCAGGCTTTTTATGACTTTGGGGAGGCACGTATGACTACAACACGGACGAGTTAGTAGCAAGGCGCTCTATGTTGCTCTATGTTGCTCAAAAACTCTATAGCTCATTTAAGGTATCAGGGGACCTTCTCGACCGCTGTTCTGTTTTAATTTGAGCATCAGTTTAGACTTGACAGTCGCCATGTTTTATTCGCGACAAAACTGGGCCTCCGTCCAGCCAAACCACGATCAGCAGATCGATATCTCATTCACTTTGATTGAGAGGAAACACGATATCTTTAATCAGTTACCAAATTAAGAACTTGAGATAACCAAAAGTGTTGCAATGAAATGTGAACATATTTCCCGAGTTTCCATAGTTCTCGTAAAAATAAAAGCAGATTAGACTCTGTGTGACAGCCCATGATGCTTTGCGCCAATGTTTCGATTCTGTTTAGATGTTGTAAATGTTTGTAAATGCTATATTATGATATAGACTTCAAATAGAAGACAGTCGATTGTTTTTTGGTCGGCAAGGATGGTACAAACCAACTCCAAATCATTGTAATGCTCTTCTGTTCTGAAAAATTTTCCAAAATACTTTCTGCCCGCAAGGTATCATGGTGTTGTATACATTTCAAGAACTCCATCTCACCAAACTTCACGATACGACTGATGCATTTTTATTTATCAACATCAATTTCTAGTCTACAAAGTAGTCTATTACACTAAGTGTTTTTCTCGTGAAAATGCATGCTATGTAAGGTAAATAGTCGCAGGATTGTGGATTGGGGCATCTTCAAAATGTGAATGAAATGACGTTAAATGAGGCAACATTTATTATCAGTACAAGCAAAGAACATTGATATTTTAAAATTGCAGAAACGTTTCTTAATCTTTCATAATTCCGTAGACTTTTTGTTAATTTTAGTTCAAAGCGTTACTTGCAAAACACAATAAATTATAGCAAACGGCCTCCTTTGACGTCACCAAATTTAGCATAACATCATGTAAAACCTCTGCATGTAACTCAGTAATGCGAGGCTCAAATCACATAACACTGAACTACCCCAATATTCACTTCGTATTAGAGTGACTGCCAATACTTTATATAACACAATTAATAAGGCTGATATATAGGCTGATATATAGGCTGATATATAGGCACTTTTTAATATCAACTAATTAAAATAAAACTACACGAGAAGCCCGTCTTTTAACTCCAAATTCGATGCATTGTGATAAAAGTAATGGCCCCGGTTGTCCAAAGTGTGAATATCGCTATCCGTTGGATAAATGCTTATCCAGTGGATACGTCGATGCTGTTATGCAATAATATTTTTCTGCTGGATAGCAATATCAACTCTTTCAGAACAAGCGTAGCCTGGTAACACGGATTTGTTCTCCAAAGTCTATGCTTGCACCTGTTGATCAAATAAAGACTTATCATCCAATGTATCGGTCTTAGAGTCGTTTTCGTATTAGTGGGAAATAGTTACGTAATCAGTTTCAAAGCCGAGAATGAGGACTAGACGGGGTTCGCCTCGGACTGCAAACCCCGTCTAGTCCGAATTCGAGGCTTTGGAACGACTTCTCATACTCATTAATTATTACATGCAATGTCCTAAAGGCAATAAATAAAGAGTTCCAAGATTGTAGCCCGGAAAAGCAAGAATTCCAGTCTTTGCATATTCTCTGCTCATGCGCAGAGTCGAGGACATCGTATCCCACATATGTTGGACTCTTGAGTAGCATTGAATAGAGCGTGCTTTCAGATTGAATCTAATTCGAACAGAGTGGTATTGCCTCTACTCTGTCCAAGGTCCCGTTGATTGTTATATGAGGGATAAGAACTCAGGAAAGAGTACTTTGAAATCCATCATTTCAAAGTCCTTGGAATTTGAAATCTATTTCAAAGTACTCTAGAGCGGACTTTCCGGTGTTATCCAGGTCCATCATGTGACCGGATTTGATGCACCGGATTGGCTGGTTACCTCACGAATAATTAATAATTATGAGAAGGTACGGTTCGTGCCGCGCGGTGATAGGGCCGTTTCCAAGCATTCTTTGGTCGAGCAATTAATTAACGCACTGTGATTGGTTGAATACAATGACATGTTCGATTCCGTATCTAACTGAATATTACATCAAAGAGAATGTAACGTTTCTAATGAATGCTATTCGGTGGGGTATTTGTGGAAGGAGACACACAGACATCGACAGTCACCTTTAACAGACTCCATAATGATTATATACAATCCATTTCTTGCCAGTGGACTGTTCGTGACACAAGAGATCATCTTTGCCATCGTTGTTGAAGTCAGCAACGAAAAGTGTTCCCGTAGCACCGCACCAGCCCATTGCTTTCTCCCAGCTTGTTCCAGAGAAAAGAGTCGAGACTGCAACAAAAACAATCGTTAGTACACGATTTAGCATGCAATGCAAGAAGCCACCTGTAACGATCATGATTGATAGAAATGGTTTGGGCATAAGTTGCCCTGTTATTGGACGAGGACATTATATACGATCAACTAGTTTACGAAGGTTGAATGAGCACGTACGTCAACCTACCTTGTGATCCTGCGACTGCTACCCACTTGTATCCATCTGATTTACGATTGCACACCATGTCGGCACGTTTGTCGCCATTGAGGTAACCCAGGTGAAGCTCTCCCGTTCCATCGCACCACCGAGTAGATGGATGCCAGTCGGAGCGTCCAGTAAACGTTCCCCCGGGTTGAGCCAGCATAACCCAGTTTCTGCCAGTGTTGTCGTGGCACAAAAGATCGTCTCGCAAATTGCCATCGAAGTCAGCGATGTAGATGGATGATCCAGCGTGACTACACCAACCAGTGGTTTTCTGAAATGATGTGCCGACGAAGCTCCCCCCTGGTTGAGCCAGAGATACCCATTTGGTAGTTTTGTCGTAGCAAAGCATGTCAGATCGACCGTCGCCGTTGAAATCTCCAATCATGAGACGAGAACCCGCGTGGGAGCACCATCCCATTGCTTTCTCCCAACTAGACGTGCCTTTAAAGGGGGACTCTGACGAAAGTCGTTCGAAATTTAATTTAGCTGAAACTTCATTGAATAATTCTTCAAGGGTCTAATAATCACTAGTTAAAATCTTTTTTCGATATTCCAGAGGGAAGTACTATATTTTTATGAATCTTTAGAGGTGTCAGTGACGTCATAGACTCAACCCAACATTCAGCTCCATACATTTCTTTGTAGTTTTGTGATCAAAAAATCTCAATGTTTTGTTCAGATAACAGCTCTGCATTGAACAAAACTGGTCAGACAATCAATCCTAAACACAAATAATGTAAGAAAACTCCTTCACCCAAACTTTTACCTTCATAGAAATAAAATAATTCAAGAAACTAAACACAAAGAAATGTATGGCGCAAAGCCGTGTTGATTGTTTGGGTTGAGTAGATGACGTCACTGACACTTCTAAAGATTCATAAAAATATAATACTTCCCATAGGAATTTTGAGAAAAAACATTAACCAGTAATTGTATGGCTCTTTGAGATTATTTCAGTGAAGTTTCAGCTAAATTAAATGTCGAGCGATTTTCGTCAGAGTCCCCCTTTAAAGCTGCCATCAGCATTGGCTAAGGAAACCCATTTGTAGCCAGCGCTGTCATGGCAGAGCATGTCGGTTCTTCCGTCGCCGTTGAAGTCACCGAGGTGCAGTTCGGCGCCTGCGTGATAACACCATCCCATGGCCTTGTGCCAGGAAGTGCCGGTAAACTGACCGGCTGCGTTGGCCAGGGCAACCCATTTGTTTCCCTTATTGTCGTGACACAACATGTCAGCTCTTCCATCCCCGTTGAAATCGCCAGTGAGCACTCTGCTACCCTTATGAGTGCACCATCCCATGGCTTTGTACCAGTCGGTAGACTTGAAGTAATCTGGAGCTGATAAAACGATCAAGAGTTACAATTTATCGGCCTATCTGGCTGAACTGACCATCCAAAATGTTTGAGTGGCTTTTTAAAGGACATTTCCTCTTTCGGTGTACTCTGCATTCCAGAACTTAGTTTACTGTGCTACGTTCCAAAATAATAGTCGGAGAGAGTAAACTAAGCCGTCTTTTAGAACCCTCGGTACTTTCGGCGTTGATTCCAAAATGCGGGTTTGCAAAAGTCAAATGATTCCATGGCCAACATTGCTATGATAAATCAACATCATTAAACTACCTTATTCGTACTTAATTTCGCGATGCTTTAAGTTCGCGATTTTCGCGATTAAAAAAAAAATCGCGAAATACTCCAGTTTCGCGTTGTCTAGAGATGACCGCTGTCCTTGACAAAAACCGCATTTGTATAGGCTTAGCCTCGATTCAGAAAACAGTCCGTGCAATTCAAAAATGTTAATATTGTTTCATGTCAACATATTTTCGTGTTCTTGTTGATATTTGTGAATAATTTACACTAACTGATCGAGGCTAACCCTGTACAAATGCGTCGGATGTCAATATATAAGTACAGCGGTTTTACAACGGGATCTGTGAACGCGAAAAGAGACTATTAAAGCCTCGCGAAAAAAAGGCTCGCGGACTTTAAACACGCGAAATATAATAAGTCGTTTTAAAAAACAATTTCGTATTATTTCCATATGTATTTTTTTTCCGTCTGGGTATTCAACAACATAATACTACCATTTGCAACTGAGAAACCGTATAGCGTAAACTTTTTTGTCTGTTTTACCTACTGAACGTCTAAGTTAGTCTAGTTGACTGTCATCTTGTTCCTGTTTGCATAGAAATAAATATGATTTTTTTAGAAAAAATAAATATGTTGTTGACACCGCATTCGCGAAATTTAATGGACCTTTCCGTAGTTTCCCAGAATGCGTAATGATTCTGCGCGTGCAAGCGAGGTCAGAGGTAAAAAATATTTAGAATTGATCGTGTATTGAGGAAAATATGACTACTGTAGCGAATCAAGAACAGAAGAAATTTTTTTTCTTTGCTTGAGAATTTGCATCTATCTTTGTGATTCTTCTTACGCGCTTTAATTTAAAAGTCTAAGTTTTTTACTGAATTTCTTCATTCTCTCTTAATATTTTCGATCCATTTTTATCCCTGACCTCGCTTGCACGCGCAGAATCATGAAGCATTCTGGGAAACTACGGAAAGGTCCATGCTCTTTTTTCATTTTCTCCTATCGAAATCGCGAAAATAAAGCCTCGCGAAATGCTGTCTTAACAAAGTCGCGAAATTAAGTACGCGCAAAATTAAGTACGAATATGGTATAACGAACAATTTGAAAAGATTACCTGTTTGACAAACATTGCCCGTGTAACAGCCCTTACACTGACACCTGTAGCCCTCTGCCCGACGTCGAGTAGCGATGCATTGTCCACCATTTTGGCATGGATTTGGAGCACAAGCATCTGATGATTAGCAAACAAACGAAACACAATTAATAAAATAGTTCATTGTCTCTTAGTCTTACTGTGAATACAAGACCAATATTTACAGCATGCACAGCTGCAATGCAAATAAGTGTAAACATTTTGAATTATGTGCCTAATAAAGTTTCTTCTTCTTCTTCTTCTTATTATTATTAAATATTATTATAACCTTTAGCAGGATAATGATTGTCTGCAATCCATTTCTTGCCAGTGGACTGTTCGTGACACAAGAGATCATCTTTGCCATCGTTGTTGAAGTCAGCAACGAAAAGTGTTCCCGTAGCACCGCACCAGCCCATTGCTTTCTCCCAGCTTGTTCCAGAGAAAAGAGTCGAGACTGCAACAAAAACAATCGTTAGTACACGATTTAGCATACAATGCAAGAAGCCACCTGTAACGATCATGATTGATAGAAATGGTTTGGGCATAAGTTGCCCTGTTATTGGACGAGGACATATTATATACGATCAACTAGTTTACGAAGGTTGAATGAGCACGTTCGTCAACATACCTTGTGATCCTGCGACTGCTACCCACTTGTATCCATCTGATTTACGATTGCACACCATGTCGGCACGTTTGTCGCCATTGAGGTAACCCAGGTGAAGCTCTCCCGTTCCATCGCACCACCGAGTAGATGGATGCCAGTCGGAGCGTCCAGTAAACGTTCCCCCGGGTTGAGCCAGCATAACCCAGTTTCTGCCAGTGTTGTCGTGGCACAAAAGATCGTCTCGTAAATTGCCATCGAAGTCAGCGATGTAGATGGATGATCCAGCGTGACTACACCAACCAGTGGTTTTCTGAAATGATGTGCCGACGAAGCTCCCCCCTGGTTGAGCCAGAGATACCCATTTGGTAGTTTTGTCGTAGCAAAGCATGTCAGATCGACCGTCGCCGTTGAAATCTCCAATCATGAGACGAGAACTCGCGTGGGAGCACCATCCCATTGCTTTCTCCCAAGACGTGCCGTTAAAGCTGCCATCAGCATTGGCTAAGGAAACCCATTTGTAGCCAGCGCTGTCATGGCAGAGCATGTCGGTTCTTCCGTCGCCGTTGAAGTCGTTGAAGTTTTACGTTATATTGCCTTTCTAGCAGCTGGAGGTCGGTCCTACGGAACCATTCAGAATCACGTTTCTAGTCTTTTAGCGAAGACTATTCTTTCAAATATCGAGGTTGTAAGCGCTTTATCGGGATGCAGGCGGCACGGAAGCATCCCATCACTCTAAGAATTTTGGTGAAATTGGCTCCGCTTTTCAATTTAGACAATCCCCTACACGCTACGATGTGCATGGGCATTATTTCTAGTAGCCTGTTTCTCCTTCTTCTGCCGCAAGTCCAATTTGGTCGCGCATTCGGCCCACTCAATTTCAGAGAAAGTTTCTCGCTGCCGCGACCTTTGTTTCACGACACATGGCGCTGTACTTACAATTCGCGAAACTAAGCACAAAAAAAAAAAAAAAAAGGTCTATAGAGTCATTCTTCCGTGACAATCTCCGATACTTGACCCTGTTTTTTGATCATATACGTCCAAGCACGTTATGACAATGATAGTTGCGTGACGAGGGAGACTATTTGTCGGTGATCATAGATAAAGATCTCGTACGAATTTGGTACGTCTTGAGGTTGCATAGGTCAGATGGTTCTGATAACGCCCTTCAAGGCGCGTTTGTTTTTGTTAAATATATTTAAGCTTTCAAAGGCTTCAATAGCACTATTTTCAGTCAATCATGCTTCTTCATTTCTCTTCTGCATATTAAACACAACTGCTTCTCTCTCACGCGATACAGCACGAGCTTCTACACACTGAACACTTCTAGTCGGTAGTCGTGAAACGATGAGTTAGCACTTCTATTAACGATGACCCTAGAGCGAACAATACTTCGGATTTAGTTTGATTTACGCTCGGAAACTATTTGACCCGTTTGAGCATATAATTACTTCATTAGGGTTCGGATATCATCGCCCCCGTTTTCAGCCAATCGAAACCCTGGAACAGACATTCCTGACCGATACGATCACATTCTTCGCATTCTTTTTTCATTCTGCGGTCAAACAAAAAACAAAAAAAAAGAAGGCCCATTTTATAACTCGGGCTTCCTTCGGAAGGGCCCGAGTAACTACATGTAATCATTGCATTTTAACCGGCTATTTGCGACATTTATCGTGCTTACTGAATAATAGTACTTCAAAATTAAACCTAAAACTAACTAGCTACAAATTTTAAAAGATAAATATTTAATCATTAATCAAAGAATCAGATAACTCCTAAAACAGTATAACTGTTATTAGAGCTATAAATACATACCAATACATTTACAATTCAAATACAGTACATACATTTGAGATGTTCGGCCCCCCGGAGGGGGGACTCCCATATATAAAGTGGTTGGGATGCTCGTCGGAAATTTTGAAAATGATCCCTAAAAGGTACCCGAGTCTTGTCCAGGTGGGCGCGCGCGGCAACAAATACTTTTTACCCCTAAAAGGTACCAACTCTAAAGTGACAAAAGCTACAACTGTCATTCCGTCTGTCATTATCTTATCTCGGGTATCTTATTTACTGACAAACACCCTAAATGGTGGTCCTTTTAGATTTGTGACACTCTAAGAGGTACCAAATCGCGGTTCTGGACCCCTAAAAGGTACGACGAGCATCCCAACCACTTTATATGGGGGTTCGGCCATGTGTGTTCTGCTGTCACCTTGTTATAGTAGAACAGCAGCTCTCCTGACTTACAATAATACTCCATCCAATCTGTACCCAGTATTGACGACTCCATGGTTTTCTTGACTCGATCTAAACACGTCATGAGTGACAAATAGTTTACGATGAATTACAGTTATAAATAATACAATAAGGCAACATCCAACGTTAACGATGTTCGTAATATCTATTAAACTTACCGGTAGTTTTAGGTTACAATATGTAGGGTTTCTAACGCGATAACTCTAATATCTCTACAGAATCGCTTGAATCAAATACAAAGGACGGACGCCACTACCAGCGGAAGGAATTGCGGGCGCTGACACAGGGTACCCAACAACAATTGATCAGAAACTCATGGATCGATTATAAACTCAGTAAAGATCGAAAAACATTTTGTCGTACTAATGACGATGACGCTGCTGCTTCTGCGGATCTGTGTTTGCAATACATTTTACAGTCTTTTCCGCGTCTACTCTGATTAAATCCCCATCCCTGAACACGAAAGGAGCAAAGGAAGACCTTCGCCAAGCTAAGCAGCACCCCAACTGAAGCTCTTCTACCCTGTCACATTATACGTACCTCAATCTACTCTGCATGGTCGAGTTCTTCCCAGTTTCTCATCACTGAACACGAAAGGAGCAAGGGAAAACCTCTGCCAAGCTAAGCAGCACCCCACGCTCTTCTACCCTGTCACATTATACGTACTTCATTATACTCTGCATGGTCGAGTTTTTCCTTTCTCATCCCTCTCCTTTCTCAGCCCTGAACACGAAAGGAGATCAAGGAAGACCTCTGCCAAGCTAAGCAGCACCCCACGCTCTTCTACCCTGTCACATTATACGTACTTCAATCTACCCTGCATAGTCGAGTTCTTCCTTTCTCATCCCTGAACACGAAAGGAGATAAAGGAAGACCTCTGCCAAGCTAGTATTAAAGCAGTGTTACTGAATCATGCTTTAGTACACTGGAAATAAACCCCACGATCTTCGACCCTGTCGATTCGCTGAAAATTCTTTGGAATTGTTCATATGAACATTGCATGGTAGTTGGAAATGTACATAGAACTGATTCGGTTAGGTCTTCGCGTAGCTGCACAAAAGTCCTCTTCTATTGTCGTTCTGTGAATGGTATTTACATAAAAAACAATAGCCAGGACAATTTGTGCATCTACACGAAGACCTTGCCTAGAGTTTCCAAGGTTTGAAAAGCGTGCGTCAAATCAAGCAAAGGCGTCCTCGCAATCCCAGGAAGTCTAAGTGGTCAGCTATATCTGAGTAATTTATATTTATTAAGCAATTATTGGATGAGGTTGAGCATGATATCGTAAATTATCAAGACCGAGGTCTGTAATACGTGTTATACAGATAACACAGACCCGAGGTCTTGATAATTTACGATATCATGCGAAAACCGAATTCAATAATTGTTTTATGAAACATTTTGTATAAGTGAGAACACAATTATAATCAGGTCAATAAATGCTGCCATGGCCATTGACACTGCAAACGTACCACTCTTTATGACCTTGAATGAACTTAACAGGGCCAATTAGTTTGACACGTGTGCCAGGATATAAGTTACGAGTCGTATATAAAGGTTTAGTAATAATAATAATAATAAGCTTTATTTAAGCAGGGAGCACCTTCAGTAAACTGTTCTCCCAGGTGTCCCTGACATCATACAATATACATCAATAATACAATATACACCTGTTTTCAAAAACGTTGCCCATTTACAAAATACAAAATAGTAAAATAGTAAAAAGGAATTAATTAGAGAAACAATAAGCCAGAGTTCAGCTTGAGTGCATTTCTTTTGTTTCTAATTAATTCCTTTTTTGCTATTTTACTATTTTGTATTTTGTAAAAGGGCAACGTTTTTGAAAACAGGTGTAAGATAAATATACATCATAGATACAATACATATTTGAAAGCATGACGTCAAAGGTTCATTTATTCCAACAGATACATAAAAATAATAATAATAACGTCCTCCAACATCTCCTACAAGTGTCTCATCTTACCGACCACAATGCAACAGTGCACAGCTAGCTGCTGAATCTCTTTTTTCACTTCTTAGCTGTACAAGGTTTCACACCAGAATGAATGCGTTCATGAATCCGTAGACGGTCCCGACGTATAAATGTTTTACCACAGGTTTTACATTGGTATGGTTTATTCCCGGTATGAATCCGCTCGTGACTGCTGAGGTTACTTTGCTGTGCAAATGTCTTACCACAGGTTTTACATTGATATGGTTTATTTCCAGTATGAATCCGCTCATGACGTCTGAGGTCACTTTGCTGTGTAAATGCTTTAGAACAGGTTTTACATTGATATGGTTTATTACCGGCATGAATCCGCTCATGACGGCTACGGTGACTTTGATGTGCAAATGCCTTACCACAGGTTTTACATTGGTATGGTTTACTTCCAGTATGAATGCGCTCATGAATGTCGAGGTTACCTTGCTGTATAAATGTCTTACCACAGGTTTTACATCGGTATGGTTTACTCCCGCTATGAATCCGCTCATGAGCGATGAGGTGACATTGCTGTGCAAATGCCTTAGTACAGGTTTTACATTGATATGGTTTATTCCCAGTATGAATGCGCTCGTGATAGTTGAGACTACTTCGATGTGCATACGTCTTACTACAGGTTTTACATTGGTATAGTTTATTCCCAGTATGAATCTGCTTGTGACTTCTGAGACTTTGTTGACGCGAAAATGCCTTACCACATATTTTACACTTCAGTCTCTGGTCCATATTCTTAGGAATGCTATCTGAAACTGCATCGTCAATATTGTGGTCAGGGTTGAAGGATTGTGATAAATCTTGGGGAACCTTGTCCATAGAGCTTTCATCTTCTACAATGGTACCATCAACTGAAGAAACAGTTAAGGATTCAGTGGATTTCTCAAGCCTTCCATTCAAGGTTGGACTATTATCACACACAATATCAGTGTCCATGTGATCATTTTGATCACTCTCGTGTATAGAAGAAGCTCTAGGGCTGTCCATCATTCCATGCATTACACTGTCACCATTGAATACTTCACTCTCATCCGTATACAATGTCGGTATCTCTTCACATATTTTGGACAGCAAACCTTTCATAGAGTATTCCTTCTTATCATGGAGATTATCAACTTGGCTCATCAAACACGTGGAGGTATTCATATTATCTGCATTATTATCTGATTGAGTTTCTGTTTTGACAACATTGTTTGGCTGCATCAAACCACCATCTATGTTTTCAGACGTACATCCATTACTACAACCATAATCCTCTGTCTGTGTCCCCACACAGAGTAGTGGCCGTCCGTAGATAGCTATTCCATTTTCAAAGCTCTGGGGACGAGTAAAAGAGTAAACTGATAACCATGTACATTCAAAAAAAGAAGAATTTCCTATAAATATTTCCCTTAGAATGCAATATACTTAGTATATGGTTAGTAAATAGTACAGCAATATGCAGAAATTCTGATCCTTTTGACTAAAATACATATATATCAAAAACCTACTTAAAGTTATGGGATGGCTACGCTGATATTTTTTTCATAAAGCCTCGCTGGCAGAAAACTAGAAAAAAATATCAGCGTAACCATCCCATAATCTAAAGTAGGTTTTTGATATATATGTATTTTAGTCAAAAGGATCAGAATTTCTGCATATTGCTGTATTAAATAGTATATCTATATATTATCTATGTAAATAGTATTGACAACTACAATAATAATAATAATAATAATGCGTATTAAAAGAAACTTGGAATATACTTTGATACTAAAATTAAACACTAATAAATTCTTAAAATCCATTAAGAGAGTCAAGCTAAAAGAAAAAAGAAAATATATATAAGGTAAATAACACGAAAAATTTAGTTACAATGGAGCTAAGGTCCTTGGAGAATACAAATAGAGTGTCACGTAAACAGTTTTGCACGGAAAGAGTCACTCTGAGTATTTAAAGACTCTCCGTCGACCGACATGCTTTGCGGGCGCTCATCGTATTTTCATATGATACGAAATTGATCTTTTTCTCGGTATGAAGTTATGAAGTTATAATCTGTTCGCATCCTCTTCATCTATGAATTCGAAGTTCTTATCAATTTCTTTCTCCGAGAACATTCTCTAAAGTATCGTCTAAGTTTTGATTCTTCTATTTGTTTGAAATAATGGTTTTGAGTGGGAGATCCAGCCTGTAAATAAAAGCCGATTGTTTTAGAAGCTAGTCAAGATGGCGCGCGGCCAAACCTACAAGACGAGGTAGGCCCAAAAGACCAGTGATATACGTAAGGGAATCTCTCCGAGAACAGTGGAGAAGTAGAAAAAATAGTCAAGGTTAGTTCCAAACTTTCGGATAGTGAATTTGCTGAGATTTTGCTGCAGTAATATTGGTTCTGTGCTGACCCTGAATTTCTGCCGCTAAATGTATTTTCGATCTCGAATTGAATGTCCTATAAATAATGTTTTTTTCAGCTCCTGTCCAGCTAACCGCCCAGAAGAAATAGGTGATGGTATTCAAAGCTTACTAAGCTTTCATCCAGACGAAGAAGAGTCGAGTCAACGCAATCAAAACAATAACAAACGCCCGCAAAGCATGTCGGTCGACGGAGAGTCTTTAAATTAATAATACAATGATGATAATAATAATAATAATAATAATAATAATAATAATAATAATAATAATAATAATAATAATAATAATAATAATAATAATAATAATAATAATAATAATAATAATAATAATAATAATAATAATAACAAAGTCAAATACATACGACATGTACATACTTCATTGTCAAACTCCCCACATGACTTCAGGAGACAATTACAATTCAAAATTAAAACTGACTAATTACAATTTAAGAGAAATGTTATTGGAGCTATATAGAGATATACAGTTGAACCTCACGTAAGCGACCACCATCAGGACCAGGAAAAGTGGTCGCTTACGAGAGGTGGTCGCTTACGAGAGTAGCCACCACAGGAAGCCCACAATTTTAGTAATATGATATCTGGTCTCTAGGGACAGGGAATATCAATACAACAACAGATTTTATCACTGCAGTTTATTATTATGGGTTTGCAGTGCTCCAACCTCAAAACCTTTAACCTTTTCAGCGAACATGAACTACAACAGATAAACGGGGCTTGATGTAGTGTCAAAAAATATTTACAGTTTTATATGGCTTGAAAAACCTATGAATCGAGGATTGGGTAAGCGATTTCAGTTGTACATCTAATAGTACGCGTCACTAACACGGGAGACTGCAGAGGATAATGGTTCATTTCTGCAAACCCTGCCAACTGATTGGCAAGCTCAATTGCTTCTCTAACGGAGCTGATGCTTGGAGCCTGTCAATGATGTTCTATCACTTCTTTGCGCAAATTATAATTCTCCCTCCAGTTGGCCTCTGACGTATTGACCGACGGCTTCATCAAATTGCACTATAGCAGAAAAAGGTGGTCGCACAGCGAGGTTCAACTGTATTCAAGCTATTTTAAAAAGGCAAAAAACTATGTAGTGTTTTTAAAACGAGTGGCCGTGTTGTATCGGTGGATATTCGGCGAGTATCTATATTCCCGATACAACACGGTCACTCGTTTTATAAATGACTTCTAAAACCCAATATTCATTTAAGGTAATTCCCTTGTTTTGCATTGTCCGAGTTATAAAATGCGCTTTCTTTTTATTTTATTTTATTTTCGTTGGCACAAAATGCGAAGTATGTTATCGAATCGGTCAGGAATGTCTGTTTCAGGGTTTCGATTGGCTGAAAACGGAGGCGATGATATCCGAACGCCTAATGAAGTAATTATATGCTCAAACGGGTCAAATAGTTTCCGAGCGTATATCAAACTAAATCCGAAGTATTGTTCGCTCTAGGTTCGAAGACTAGAAGTGCTGGGTCATCGTTAATAGAAGTGCTAACTCATCGTTCCACGACTGCCGACTAAAAGTGCTGTGTAGAAGCTCGTGCTGTATCGAGAGAGAAGCAGAGAAGTTTTTAAACAAAAAAAAATATGCAGAAGAGAAATGATGTTGTATCGAAGGCAAGCCATCGATCACTTCCTTTTAAACACGCTCATTTCACATACAATCGTATGGGTCCACTCTGAAAGATCTCGAGTGTATTTGAAAGGGCCGGTCCACGAACTCATCAATAATCTTGAATATAATTGTAAGTCACACGTATCAAAAGAGATTCCTTGCGAAGCTAGTGTTCAGTAAGGAGAGACTTCAACTTCAATTCGTTTAATCGGCTTTTACTGTATCACTTCTTCAGTGGTTTACATTGTTCTCTGTGGATTCTACTGTGCAAGGGTTTTTATAGTAGCCGCTTGCATACTAATTTAGCTACGTAATCTAATGTGCACGTGCCATCATTCTAGAATACTATTGGTTGCTAAGATGTAATGAGCTCGTACTTTGCCGTACACATTTCAGTATAAAACTCAATATTACTACTAAAGTTATCGAGTAGATTACTTGGATACTTAAGTAATTAAATAGATAAGCTTACAAGGCACGCGACCATGTAAAGGTTTTCCAACAAGGTCGTTGCTTGTTGTAGTTTTACAAGTTTGAATCATGCGATGACGCAGTGAAATAATATTCGTCCAGAGCAAGGAGTTAGCAGTATTCGTAACCAACTTCGTTATTACGAAACTAATCCAGGTGCCTACGAGTAACTATTAAATCCTTTAATCCTTAGTTAATAAAGGAGGTCAACTAACAAAAGAAATAGATTTGTTTACGTTATCAAAACTTGTACATTGTACATTGTACAAAATATGTGTGCCAGTACATATGTACCGCTTACTGGCCGTATTGTACTTTAACGGCCAAGCCGCTTGGTAACGTAAAGTTAATTAAATGGTTTAAACTAATTTTACGTAAAGATTAACTGAACTGCGCTTTTGCTCCATAACATAATTGTTTTAATGCTGCTAAACTGAATAGTGTTTTGTATTTCAAAGAGATAGTTTCATAATGGAGTGCATGTACTGCAACAACGTCAACAAGCATGATTGACTGAAAATAGTGCTTTGTAAGCTTAAATGTATCTGAAGCCAGACGGCTCGGATCTTTATGGCCGATAAAACACGGGCTTTAAACACGCTCATTTCACATACAAACGCATACGCCGATTCATGTGGGCCCATGCACTCTGAAAGATGTCGTTTCATTTGATTAACAAAAAACAAACGCGCCTTCATTACAACGAACAAACGAAAGACGTTATCAGAACCATCTGATCATGAATATGCAACCTCAACTGGACGTCCCAAGTACGTACTGCAGACGGACGATTTCGGAGATCTTTATCTATGCTCACCGACACACAGTCTCCCTCGTCACGCAACTGTCATTGTCACTGTCATAATGCCCGAGTGTACGCTCATTGAGCGTCTTGTTCAAAATAAATCGAAAACGAGCATGGTGACCCCCATTTTTTATTTGATATTTTTAATAAAATCGGTGCTGCGTATTATATATCAAAATATCAAGGAAAGTTTATTGGCTAGATTTTGAAATATTTTGATGAGAAGAGTTGAAGCATGCGATTTCTGGACGTTCTTAGAGGCGCACATACTTGCATGTTTCATTAATATTTCAACAATCATAGTCATTCAATTACTTTGATAGATTTAGTAGTATAGCTTAACTAGTAAACTTCGAATTATATGTACATTATGTTGTAAGGAAGTACTTTGAACCGAGAAAAAAGGTTTTTGATTACAACTTCCGGTTGGTATCAAACTTCGCAATAAAACCTATAAATTCATTCTTCTCATGGATACTGATTTTTAAGGTCAGCAAACTGGTTTCTTTCTGGTGCAAACAGACTATATGATCTGAAAGAGTTTGTCTGAAAGAACATTTCTGGAAAGTTTCGATGGTATAGGATAAAATCTCAAAAAGTTATCGGGGATGACATTTATAGACTTTAGCATGGGATTTTGCCGTCATGCGTTGCAAGCCTCGTTTTGATGATTTTCAGAATTTAAATCGTTCATAACTTCGCAGAGATATATAATTTCGTCATGAAATTAGTTATATAAGTATAATGTAGAAGTTTCAACGCCCCAACTGTCCTGAACTCGCTTAATTTATATCCCGTTATTAATTTCAAATGGGCCCCTTGGGACCCATACTTGACAGGCTCTATGTTTTGTACGCGAGTTGTAGAAGTTTGAATTACGTGTCACGCAACTCTTACCAAACGCTAGTCACGTCTCTGAAAAGTCGTGAAAAACAATAAATTTGTACCAAATAAATGTTTTTAGTTTTCTACATGTTTAGAAGTTATATTTATAGTGAAACTACAACGTAGATGATCTACTAGCCTGAAGTCGGGCTTCTAATTAATTGATACAATGTGCGATTAAAACAGTGTTTGGTCGCTCGTCGTTGCGTGACTCGGTAGAACATGAATGACAATGACAATCATGAATGACAATGACAGTTTATTTGGTACCATAAATATATCCATACAAATACCATATACAGTATGTGGTTCTATAATTGTGAACGGTTCTAATTGTGAACACTGTTCAGTTAATTAATGTGTACCCTGGGTAGCAGAGACTATTATTTTATCTAGAAAACTCTACGAGAGCGCGTACGGCTTGAGAGAGAGAAAAAAATAGCCTCTGGTAACCAGGGTACACATTAATTGAACAGTGTTCACAATTAGAACCGTTCACAATTAGAACCACATATACAATGTACATATTTAACCCTTTGACACCCAGAAATTTTTGAGTTTTTTAGCGATTTTCGATTCCATATAAGGGGTTTCCATGGAAATCTTGACATTTCTGAATGCCCGTGGGCTCGCGTTTTCACGTGGTTTGCGTTTCATCTTGGGATCTGTTCGTGGCCAGTGGTTGTAACTGCTTTGAAGAGGCCAATTTTGCATTTTTAGAGTGTTTATAGCCATTATTCACCACAGAAGCCCCCAGGACAGCATCATTAAGCTTGACTGGTGTGGTAGAGACCGTTCTGCTGAAAGAACCCAGCAGCGAGAAGCGATTTTCACCAAGACAACTCGGCAGTGCCGTTACGAAATTCAAAATGGCGGACTCAACTGTGAAATCGTCTCTCTGGTTGTTCTGTGGTGAAATCCAGGACCTACAAAGGCATTTTTGGCGACTTTGAACTTGTAAAGAATGCAACCGGTGCAATATTTTGCCTGTAGGACCGAGTGGCTCGACACTCTATATATTCTAAAAAATGGAAAAGGGCGGTATGCTCGCTGTCGAAAATTCCCGGATGTTCCCGGCATCCTTTTCGGGCGTGCAGAAGGAAAACACGTGTTGGCGAAAGTGGTCCTAAGGAAATGGCTATTGTTCGGCGAGTTAAGGAAGAGAGAGGGGGAAATTAATGACTATATCAAGAAGAGGGATGGAAGTTTGCCGAGAAAGTGGCGTTTTGTTTCTCAAGGATGTATTTTGGAAGACAATCCAAGTCAAATGTCGTTCATTTTCGAGGTGTAAAATTGCGTCAAAAACGTGCATTTTTTATTTCTATGAAAAATAAATTGAACTAGTGCCCAGAAATCGGACCTGTAAGTCAGTTTACTTGAAGTTAAAATTTGAAGAGCTAACTAGTTGTCACTAAAACTGGTCATGAGATGGATAAATCCATATCTCTATGAATTATTGTGGTTATTTTGAAAACAAGACGACATAACCTTCCTCCAACAAGGTTTGTGAAGAGTGCGATGTGACTCGTGTTAATAAAGCCATGTGGTGAGAGCCTTCGGTGATTATCTTAGCGGCCAGCACAGAGCGGATGCGCTGTAGAACCCAGTTGGCGATTTCAGGTCAACGACGAAGAACGCTCTGCATTTTTAGAATCGGGCATTCCACAGGAAGCCCGACTAATTATATGATGTTTATCAACTCTAAGCTTGAATTTATTTTTTGAAATCTTGGCCGCCATGTCTTATCATCCAACATGGCGCCGCTATATAAACACACTGGAATATTTGGGAACTTCGCTCACCCATAGCTCGGTAAAGAAATGCTCTAGTACTCCAAAGTTTGGCACAGAGGTGTTTTTTGATAGCTCTACAAGCTCATATAAAAAAAATTGGCAAAGGGAATGTACAAACGGACTCCATCCGTGCAAAACTTTTCATTTGACTTTGTTTCTTAATTTTGTTTATTTTGTCATTCCTATATATAGTTTGTAAATATTTTTCCTTTTTGACTTGATAATGCGTTAAGCCAACGTCGAAACGTCGTCGTTCTCCGTGTAAATAATGTCGTTTTTTACCTTTTTATCGCTAAATTTTATAATCAAATCTATTAAAGGGAATAATATTTCGAAATTTAAGAACAGCCAAATAACATTTGGTTGCCGAAACGAAGAAACCATTTACAATTCAAATTCAGTACATACATTTGAGATGTTCGGCCATGTGTGTTCTGCTGTCACCTTGTTATAGTAGAACAGCAGCTCTCCTGACTTACAATAATACTCCATCCAATCTGTACCCAGTATTGATGACTCCATGGTTTTCTGGGTCTTTCTCCGCGTACCGCAAACCTATTGTTCTGCTGTGTTAGCTTCGTTCTATTGAATAACTTGGAGTCTTTGTTGTTTCTATTGAATTACGTGTGACCGGTGACCGGTACCTGCAGAAGGAACCGATTTTCTTGACTCGATCTAAACACGTCATCACGACACTGAAATAGTTTACGATGAATTACATTTTATAAATAATACAATAAGGCAACATCCAACGTTCAACGATGTTCGTATTATCTATTAAACTTACCGGTAGTTTTAGGTTACAATATGTAGGGTTTCTAACGCGATAACTCTAATATTTCTACAGAATCTCTTTCTTGCAGTCAAATACAAAAGACGCCATAGCCAGCGGAAGGAATTGCGGGCGCTGACACAGGGTACCCAACAACAATAATGATCAGTAACTCCTAGATCGATTACAAACCCGGTGAATTGTCGTAATAATGGCGATGCTGCTTCTGGTTGATTCTGGGAAAGCATGTTCTACCGTGTCACGCAACGAGCGACCAAACAATTTTAAAATCGCACTAAGATATCTATATTTAGTTCAAATAGGCTACATATCAGTCAGAAGCCCGACTTCACGCTAGTAGAGCGTCTAGTTATAAACATTTTCACAGAACACGGTATAACTTCAAAAATGAAAATTAGGACAGATTGAGAAACAAGATAACTAGTATTGAATTTTTTTTCCAAACATTGAAATTATCATGAGTTTATTGTAAATTTTAAGTAAAGACCAGGTTATAAGCCCTCCCGGATGATAAGTCCCCCCGTTTATACCCAGGCAAAAATGCATATGAGTCGAGAGGCGGGATCCCACCAATCCCAGCCGGGATCAGTCCCACCTGGGATTGCCGGAATCCCACCTCTGTTGGCGGGATCCCACCTATCCCGGCTGGGATGACATCAAGATCCCAACTGGGATCCCACCTCTGGATTTAGGACAGCCATTATATCCCAGATAATGGGATTCGAGATCCCACCTACATGTATCCCAGCTCAATCCCATCTCTGGAATTGGAAGCATGAAAATTAAAAAAGGCATTAACAATTTGAAATTATAATGGGATGGATGTGTTTTGCTTACACAATAAATTATATTACACTTGTTCAGTCACAGGAAACCCAAGCTGTGGAGTTTGTGGAGAATATCGTAAAAATATTTTTTCCTGTAAATACTGTAATAAAAGACTTGAATATGTGGTAGTGTCTTGTGGTCTTTATTTACTATACCTGTGCAAATTTCCAGCGAATTTCAGCATTTTTTAATGTCTCCCCTCATCCAGTAAAGAAAGAAGGCAAGGAAGGAGACGAAGCTCGAAAAATGGCTTCCAAAGCCGTTCAAATATTGCTCGTTTTTTTCGTGAAAATCACCTGGGATTCAAAAATTAACCCCCATAAGCCAAGAGGGGATAAATCTCCAATCCATCTATGCCAGTAATGTTAGCATACCTTCATAACTGAAGCTATCAGCCGACGGTGAATCCATAATTCATCACCATAAAAAGACACGTTTATCCGTGACTCGGAAGATCGACGACTTCCCATAAGGGCACGAGTGTACCCTTGGAACACATGGCCGTCTAGTTTTAAAAGTCGGTTACACACAACTATTCAGATTTTACATTTACAAAATAAAATACTAGACGCTTTAACAAGCGTTCACTCGTGCCCTGGTGCGATTGAGCACTGGGATGTATTGTAGCATGAAAGACGCATGCTTATGGGCCTCCACTTCCATTCGGTTAGGGACTGAGCTGTGAACTGAGAACGGAGAGATCAGGAACGAACTGAACTGACCGAGACACACGTTCCCAGTCTCACCCCAGACAATGGAAGCTTAGAAACCCTTTATCAGTTTTACAAAATGGAAGTTAAACTGTTATAAGATTTTTTCAGATTTTTCAGATATGATTTTGAGGCAACACACTGTAGTAGTTCTTTTCAGCTTCAGAGTTAGTTATCAAGTCAATAGTCATTGTTTTGTCATTTTGGTCGTAGTTTGTGTTCACAGTTTTTTCACTTGCATTTGATATTTCATAAGATTTTGATATGATTTTTTCAGATTTTTCAGATATGATTTTGAGTCCGCGGAACGACCTGGTCCGAAAACGCTTGACATATTTTAGAGTAGGTCTACCGCTAACGGCGTGTGCATTTGTATGTGAGATAAGCGTATTAGACATACTTCCTTCAAATGGTTTGTTTTCTCACGATCGCAAGATGACATAACCTTCCTCCAACAAGATTTATGAAGAAAGAGCTCGATTGTCCGATAAAACCTCGATAGATCAGCTTTTAGTGGTCTCGTTCCCAGTCCCACTCGATTGCAGATTGACTTAGTCATCATAGCTGTATTCACTTCTTAAACATTTCTCAATGTTTAGATCTGAGATAACGATTATAGTGATCAAATCAGTGTTTGGTTACTTGTTGGGTGACTCGGTAGAACATACAGCATTTGGAATCGCCCGGCACTCGACAACATAATACCGGCCAGCTCAGAATTTGTATAAACGACTGGTTAATAATAATAATAATAATAAATCGGTTCTTATATAGCGCATTTCACATTGTCTCAATGCGCTTTACAACGTATTTGTAACGTATTTGTCACGTGACCGAGTTTCATACCCGGCGACGTCAACCGGAAGTGTCAATAACTTTTATTCGGGGTTTCGTACATTAGAGATTTAGTCCAAGCCTAAGCCTGTGAGGTTACTTCATCCACAAGGAATACCAACTATGAAGGTATGAAACTCCGAACAGAAGTTATTTACACTTCCGGTTGACGTCGCCGTCGTAGGTTTTGCAAATCTTAAACTCCCTAATATACACGTGTACTGCGGGACGCGCGGGATGCGCACAGGGATCCCAACATCATACATTTCTATGCACAGGGAACCCAATCGTTCTACCACAGGAAACCCATCAAAAAAAGACGCGCGCATACAAATATCATTTTATTGAATTATTTAGTAGCCTCAAAAGGAATGGTTGGGCTGCCTGTGTGCTAAAACTGCGAAATCGATCTATTTTCTTGTTCAGTTGAATTTGTATTATGGTCTCTTGGCTACATTTAAACTTTGATGGGTTTCCTGTGGTAAAAAAGCTCGGAATAATTATAAATTTGAGGCTTGTGATTACTGGCTACGTACGGATTTGCCTGCGTATATATTAGTATAGTATTAGTACTTCTATGACGCTAGGACTGACAGACATCCCATGTTCTTGCAAATGTTTCTTCAGGTCTGATCAATAAACACATGAATGTTGTTGAAATCGTTCTTGTTCATTTTCTTTGATATTTCAAGACTAAAGTTTGGAGCTTCCAAGAGGAACATAAATAAAACTAGAAACGTTTTTGGGAGAGAACGTTCGCGTGACTCGTTTAAAATAAATGTTCGTACAATAAAATCTGATCTACTTCGCGTGTAGGAATGTCCGGAATTTAGCGTGATGTTAACACGTGACATTCCATGTGGAATCTAACGACGAGGTGACTGTAAGTACAGGAACGTGTGTTGACCACAGGGAGCCCACGATGGAAAGACGTGCGCATACAAACATATTTTATTATCATTCGACTCATTTCTATCCGCAGTTCTGATTGGCTGAAAGACCTGCAAATAACTGCGTACAAATAACGGTCTGAGCATGCGCAGTGAAGATTAAGCAATGTTCGCTGCAAATAACGGTCTGAGCATGCACACTTAATCGATCATTCACAGTGTAAACATGGCAGCTCGTTTTACAATATTTTTTCTTGATGTTTATATTCAATAAATTCCTTATTGATAGAAATGAGTCGAATGATAAAACAACTGATTGAACTCGGTTATCGCAAAATATCGTGATTTTGTCAGTGTCTCGCAGATTAATTATTTGCCTCTGCCTTCGGCATCGGCAAATAATTAAACTGCTCGCCACTGACAAATCCCGATATTTTGCTCAACCTCGTCCAATAATTGCTTATTATTACAGTAGTAGCATCAGATAATTGGGCTGCCTGTGGTCTCGCTCCGGAATGTATATGCAATATCAATGTATTTTTGTCATTCATTACATACGAATATTATCTACAGACATGTGTAGGCGCTTGCTCTAGGAAAAATTTGATCAGGAACAAAAAACGCGGGAGGTCGGATTTCTGACTTTGATCTTTGGCGAATCTTTGATGCTGTTGGAACATCTAGCTTATTAGTTTGCACGGTCTTTGCGTTGGCTGTGGGGAGTTTTAGACATGAATCTACGTTGACAGGAATGCACGACAGGCCCTTGAATGAAAGATTAAAGAAGAGTTTGTGTGAAGAAACACAGCAGATATCTAGATCTAGAAAATAAAGATAAAAGAAAATGAGGAAGGGAAGAGTGAGAATAAGAAAAGAAGGAAACAAAGGAGGGAGGAGAAATGAAAGGAAGGCAAGAAGGTAGGATGGATTGATTGATGAATTAATGCATGGGTGGGAAGATTGAAAGAAGCAAGGAAGGAAGGATGGAAGGTATGTCAATAGTCCCCTTCACAGTTCCCTGCGCCATCTTGACTAAAGGTAGCCGTGTCTTTGCAACGAAGCGAGACCAACGGTGACCTTGCAATGATAGAGCTAGACCTTTTATAACACCTTGGACAATTATTCACATGTCTCTATCATTGCAAGGTCACCGTTGGTCTCGCTTCGATGCAAAGGCACGGCTACCTTCAAGATGGCGCAAGGAACTGTGAAGGAGACTATTCCCAGGGGGGGTACTCAGGGGTATCAGTGACGGGGAGGTGCGAATGAGGCCAAACTTTTTAACCCCCAAAAAGTCCATTACGCAAAAACAAGACCGCATTTTTCTCCGCATGAAATCGAGAAGGGTAGGATATCATTTTTATCAACCCCCCAAAAAGTCCTTGCCAAAATGTTTATATCAAAAAAAGTCCACCAGAAAATTGATAACCCAAAAAAAGTCCCAAGCCGCGAATTTCAAACCCCAAAAAGGTCTTCGCACCTCCCCGTCACTCATACCCCTGAGTACCCCCCCCCCCCCCCCCCCCCCTGGGACTATTAGGACATCACGTGCACAATCCAATGAACCAAGAATTCGATATAAATGGAAACTAGCGAGTACACTAGTAGGGGCTGCATCGGTGTATACATATGATCAATTCAAATCTACACATCGTATAAAGAGTACTTAACTTAACTGTCGTTTCAAACCTTAACCCTTCGTCGGAGAAAGAGCAATAATGCAATATTCAACTTACCAGATGTTCCTTCAAATGCTCGATTACGCTGCTACGGTTTGTCAGTTCTTTCGCTAAATCTTCACGTTGCCGTAATAAATTATCGCGTTCCAACTGAAGCGCATCACGTTCACATTTAATGCGATCACGATCACGCATTGCTTCATCCCGTTCACGTAGCGCGGAATCACGCTCCTATAAACAAGATAGAATATATTTGTCAGTTTATTACTCGGGCTACCTGTGGTAGCACAAGCCTTACTCTGCAGACCGTGTGTTAATTTTGGCCGTCGCAAAATGCATTTGTCACGTGATATCTTCCCAGGAGTTCTTTGCGTGCTCAGTGATAAGGATTGCTTTGTCAGTTTATGTAATGTTTCAAAGCCGATAATGAGGACTAGACGGGGTTTCCAGTCCGAGGCGAAGCCGAGGACTGGAAATCCCGTCTAGTCCGAATTCGAGGCTTTGGATTTAACGACTTCTCATACTCATTAATTATTACATGCAATGGCCTAAAGGCAATAAATAAAGAGTTCCAAGATTTTAGCACGGAAAAGCAAGAATTCCAGTCTTTGCATATTCTCTGCTCATGCGCAGAGTCGAGGACATCGTATCCAACATGTGTTAGACTCTTGAGTAGCATGGAGTAGATCCTGCTTTCAGATTGAAGCTAATTCGGACAGAGTGGTATTGCCTCTACTCTGTCCAAGGTCCCGGTGATTGTTATATGAGGGATAAGAACTCAGGAAAGAGTACTTTGAAATCCATCATTTCAAAGTCCTTCGAGACTTTGAAATGCATTTCAAAGTACTCTAGAGCGGACTTTCCGGGGTTTCCAGGTCCATCATGTGACCGGATTTGATGCACCGGATTGGCTGATTAGCTATGAATAATTAATGAGTATGAGAATATATATTCAACTAGACGCGTTATGTACCTTGAAAAAGATTATTGACTCTATTCTTACGTATATTTTATAAACTTGAATATAAAATATAAAGTTTATGTGCGTTTAGATCGCACTCAGTGCGAACTATTTGTGTACATTAGTTTGACATAGAAAATACCTCTCAATTGATTAAAAATGTTGTCATTGCAGCCAGGATGCATTATACGACATTAAAATTGGTTGTCTCTGACTTATCTATTTGTTATGAAAACTACAAACGTTTCGATCCTTCCTCGGATCTTCTTCACTGCCGAACGATCTCAATCAGCTTATTGTTTATTTCTGATATTTATGAATGATATAGAATTGTATGTAGTTACCTTTGTAACCATTTGTAGCTGTTGATCCATGTGTTCATCTTGCATAGCGATGTCCTGACACAGGAGAGCATAACATGGTCGATATGATATGAAAATTATAGATCTTTTTACCGATACGGCGGCCATATGGAATTATGGGATGCCTATAGGTGGTAAGCTAGTAACCATTTGGCCATGAAAAACTACGAAAACTTAATTAAAAATAATGTACAAAATTATACAACAATACACAACACATGTAGATAGTAAGTCATACAACACTATGGCTAGAGTGAAATAGAAAAATAATATATTGACGCGACTCCACACTGTACAATTTTTGGGTCATTTGCACCCTGAGCATCCCATAATGTATTAGCCAAAACAATAGAATCCAGCATAGCCGCCGTATCGGTACTGAAAAAGTTCTACTGTATAGATATTTCAGTTTGATATTCATTGCAACGCAAGGAAAGAAATGGATAGAAAAGGTCTCAGTTCGTTTACTTGTTGGCACCATATATACTTCCTTCGTATACTGATACACAAATTTATTCATTTCGAAATAAACGGATTGGAAGGAATAGTGAAAGGAAGGAAGGAAGGAAGGAAGGAAGGAAGGAAGAGAGAGAGAGAGAGAGAGAAAGAGAGAGAAGAAAGAGAGAGAAGAAAACGAAGAGAAGAAAGAGAAACTGGTAGATAAAATCAGAAAAATGGTATACCAGTAAATACCTAATTTGTCCACTAACAGCCATTATTTATCATACTCGTTTCAATGAAACTCCCCGTAGCTCGCTTGGCTCTTAATATGATTGATGTTCCGATGAATTAAAATACAAAATGTTCAAGTGTCACTCAAGTGTTTTTAAATTGCTATCAAACGCTTCGCATCGAGAAATCAATACACTCACGATGACGCAAGAGGACTCTGCTAAAAGCTATAAGCACAAGTTAATTAAAACTGAATAGTATTAATGTAGACTAATGGGAACGGGTCATCACATATAGACAGCTGTAGCTAGTCCTATTAATCGGCACCAATCAGAGAGCCAATACAGCTACGTCCATCCCGGCCAGCCTTTTAAGGTAAAGTGCTTTTGACACTGAATCGTTCATCGTGCTTCTCATTTGTCGTTCTCAATTAGTTTTTCTTGGTCTTCAAATCCAAAACAACCTGACTGTATTAACATTCGAAAAAGAATCGCAAATAAATGGCTTGAAAATACAGTTTTATTTATCCAAACTAAATTTTGTAGTAGCTCAAAATTAGCGATTTGTCTCGCATTAATTATTTTTTCCGGCATCAATTGACCGCCAAATAGGTGCACAAAATATACTTGACGCAGTTCGCAGTTCACTTGTGGCAAGCTTACAGCATCCTGGGTGCTTCCACGAGGCAGTTCAGTTTCTAGTTTACACTGGCTGTTGCATGCGGTGTTTTCTTTCATATTTGTGTCAAAATATATATTATTGTATTTTATATTCTTGTTCAATTATTTATTCTCTTTTTTTTCTCTACAAATTAATTATATTTTTCTTACCTTTGCCTTACTGCCCTCCAGTAGAGCAAGCACACGTTTCATCGCTGACTCGTCTTCAAGGCACCAATCGAATGCAGTCGTTAGTCCACGTCGTTTTGATCTGTCTTTCTTCTTCTTTCTGGAGTCCTTAGCTTCTTCCTTGGTACTTCTAGGGGAAGGCGCAATCTCGTCGGTGTAGGAGTCAGACTTTGATCGAGCTCTCTTTTCACTTGTCGATAAATTGGAGCCTTTTGCTGGAGGCGTCGAGATAATTAGTCCTTCGGGGCATGAGAGAAGAGATCTTGACAACCAGACCTCGGGTTCAGACTTAGACCCTGTTTGTGGATGTCCATTTTCATCTTCAGACGGCGTGTTGATGAAGTTCGAGGTGTATCTATTACAAACAAAGCCGTCGTCTTGAGTAAGTTCCAGATTTCTACGCCTCGAGTTAAGTAGTCGTGAAGATGGTCGATCTTCTTGAGAGCCGACATCGCGTCGATCGTATCTTCGGGAAGAGCTTCGGCCGACAATTTGCCGCAGCGGAGATTCCGTCACCCATTCACAACTACTGCTTCCAGTCGTGCTACTGGTTGAGTAGCTCGAGAAACTGCTGTCACGACTCAACGATCGCGAAGTGTCATTTGTGTAAAAGCTACACACAGAATTACTATCTGCAAGACTGCCTGATCCACTGCTGCAGGGCTGTCCACTACAGTCTTGGTTGTCCGCCATTTTTGTTGCCGAGGCGTGAGGGGCCGGAACTAGCACCTTCGACAAGGGAGGTGACAACTTTGTACTGTTCATTCTGCATTTGAAGGCTGCCAGCGCATACTGATTCGCGTGGGTCGAAACTTATATGTACAAAGCGTAATAATATAGTCAGCCTCGAATTCCGAGGCCAAATGGCCCATTGTCTTCAATGACGTTGAGTCAACATCACATTAGATCAGGGAAGTCTTAGCCTGTGTATTATTGGCTAATAATGCGATGTCATAAACCCCACAATTCCTTAACGAAGCAACTTATGGAGTTATTTATGTCACTTATGGAAAAATGGAAAGTCAAAATACACCCAATGTTCATGGTTTAGTCATGGTTTCACCGTCGAAATAAGTGTAGTATGGAAATATTTTTGTTCGTGTTTGTTTGTTTTAGGTTGTGACGTACTCGAGTGAGTACAATCACAATCTCCGAAAAGGATAAACATGCAAAATTTGGATAGTTTTCGAAAGTGGGATCAAAAACTGCAGGTACACGTCGACGTCACTCTGATGACTGGTGGGAAAACATTATTTGTCCGCTGAATTGTCATGAAAGATGCGCCAGCCTATTCCATCAAGTACAATATCTCTTCTCAGACCAAACTACATATTGTCCACATGTGACACGGCATTTTCTAGGTGGTCTTTGCATAAAAGCTGCGTCACACTCTTCGGGGTCACACTGCTGATTATACAAGCCATTTCCATATTATGTCGACATGGAGATCAACATATTTACATTGCCTTTGACAACGTGAACCAAAACACGAACCGTAAAGGGGCCTATATAAAATAGTCGGCATTGAGCCCGGTGACAGTGTCACTTAAAAACTGAACGAAATATTCGCCTCGTTTAAATTAGCTTCATACCTAACTGAATGCATGCATGAAAGTATTCAGATGATTATTATAACATTGCATTCTAGTGGCACATGGCTTTTATCCTGACAAAACTTCAGTAAAAGGCTGACAACGCACACGACTCGTACAGCTGATAGTGAGGACTAGAGTTGGGTTTGAGCACTAAAGTTTTGCCAAGGTGAGCCCAGCTTAGAAATTAAAGGGGTTATATATATACACCTATTTAAAAAAAATCGTTGACCACGGGCGATCTGAAATCAGGGATGATCTGAGATCAAGACGAATTATGGGAAACATGCAAAATTCATTCATTCGACAATCACGCTTGGTGTTCGAACGAATTTAGAAGTTTCAGACCATTCAGATCGGTCGTTTTCAACGTTTTATTGAAATAGGTGTATACTTACAACTGCATTGAAACCTTGTTTATTTGAAAGCCGGAAATCGTAGTGTTTTCCCTCCTTGCCAATTTGCTCCCTCGTGCATTCAAAGGCCTGTTTTACAGTCCGCTATTGACTTTCAGACCTGAGACGGAGTTGAAATGCTTCGTATAATTACCTTATTGTTCTTAGCTTTAAGTCAACAATTACGACATCTGTGCACTCACTTTTAATTGTGCTAGGTCACGTACTGGTCAGACAAGAAACGTTCTCTCGGAAGACCTTCTAAGGCTATGCCATAGACTTGGTCCATTTTAAACCGAGCTAAACTATTAAAAAAGGCTCAGCAAAGCCAAGTAACTGAGGCAACATCACACAGAAGTAAACAGGAAGCGGTTCTCGTGTGTTACGTGGCCCTACGTGCGTCCCGGTATGGGTGTGTACAGTGGAGCCACGTAGGTGCGGTTTTCTGTTTACCTTCGTTCTCGTTTTGTTGAAGGCCCTTTTTCCTCCTTCAAGCGCTTGTATTATATTAGTCGCTGCAACTAACTAACCTTCCACAACTGAATTGCAGGTTTGTACGTGACGTCAAAGCGGCCATGTTGGATCTCGATAACAATTTCAGTAAAAAAGCATCCTTCATTAGCTGCAGGTCTTTGATTGAGAACCAGCAACACACTAGTTTCATCAAGGCCGTGTTTACACTTGGTGGTTTACTGAAGTAAACAAGTTACCGAACTTTGACTATTGTTTCTTGAGCGCGGTTAACCTTGTTTTTCTGATTTGTACTTAATTGCCCTATTTCATCCTGTATGCCTATTTCATCCTTGTAACATAATAATAATGAACAAGCCTCGCATTAAGCATGAACTCCAGTCGCAGCCGGCTCTGGATCATGAAATTTCACGTAAACTATGACGTCAATGTGACGTCATGTTTACAAAGTACAGTGGAATTCCGTCAATGCGCATTGTACCGGAAGTCTGTCTGGACGTTTTTCCGAGTTCTGCGGCACAGCAGCACAGGAACGAAAATATTGTTCTGTATTAAAACAAGATTCAGAGAAAGAGGGACATTGTCTGTGAGGCACTTTGATTTCCGGAATCTTAAACGCCATGCAATCTCCAAATTTCTTGATTCCGCATCACCCACAAACATTCAACATAAATTCTATCCCATCCAAGACAATATACCACTGGGTTCGTGTACGATTTTAATAGCGTCTAAAATATCCATAATTTACATTTACATTATTATTATAAAAATAAATAAATGTTTTTGTCCATGTACACGTGTAGTGATAAACACTTAGGGTCAATTATTGGCATGATGTTTAATAATCGTAAGACAAGGTCTATCTATTGCTCCAGACACCATGGAATAATGGTCAGACGTTACTCTGAGTTTAAACATCGCTTAATTAATAATCGACCCATATTAGACTCGTTTTCGTATGAGTGGGAAGTAGTTACGGTACGGTTCCGTGCCGTGCGGTGACCATGCCATGCGGTATTCGTGCCTGCCTAACACACGGAAAAAAATCATAAGGGGAACCTTCTCTTGGATGCAAATTAAATCGTGACCGTGCCGTGTCCAAGCATTCTGATTGGTAGAGCAATGCTTTGCGCCGCGCTGTGATTGGTTGAATAGATGTCTTCGATTCTGTACCGTACAGTAACTTACTTCTCACTCATACGAAAACGACTCTTTTTACACCATTCTAGAGTCCTAACATTCACTACTTTTCCGTGAAACTCCGACACAATTTTGTAGGATTTTCCAGTGACAGACCCACTCCTCTCACCCCTTTCATTCCAGTCTCCTCGATTCAGTCACCATGGTAAGAAACAGGTCCAACTTCGTTTTACAAGAATACCGCATGCGAGAAGAGAGTAAAGGCTTTGCAGTTCATGTATTTTCTTGTATTCGAATTCCGATTTTTTTCTTTGTTTTTCGCGTTGTCACCCATTTTCCTCCATCACGCATCACATGCAAGTATTTTCTTCGTAGCTAATTAGTGATTCTCAGCTAGAATGGTTGTTAGCTACCGACTTCAATGTGATGACTGACAGACGAACCATCAACACTACTTCGTTTACGTCCCTCGCCTGCCACACTTCCCTGCACGCTGGACACGACGCTTGCTGTATCTACTTCTCTGCGGTCCTACAAAAAGAAAACGATTGATTTATGAATAATAGTAATTTCTTTGTGTTCTACGGGCGCGCAGTAATTGACTAACGCTGTTGTGTTGCCCTGTGATATGGCAAAGTTTATAAATCAAAATGTAAAACAATGACAATCAATGATTGCGCAAGTAGGTAGGTCAGTAAGTTGGGTGAGTAGGTAGATAAGGTAGGTAGGTAGTAGTTTAGAGCGCAAGTAGGTAGGTCAGTAAGCTGGGTGAGTAGGTAGATAACGTAGGTAGGTTGTAGTTTAGTGCGCAAGTAGGTAGGTCAGTAAGCTGGGTGAGTAGGTAGATAAGGTAGGTAGGTAGTAGTTTAGTGCGCAAGTAGGTAGGTCAGTAGTTGGGTGAGTAGGTAGATAAGGTAGGTAGGTAGTAGTTTAGTGCGCAAGTAGGTAGGTCAGTAAGCTGGGTGAGTAGGTAGATAGAGGTAGGTAGGTTGTAGTTTAGTGCGCAAGTAGGTAGGTCAGTAAGCTGGGTGAGTAGGTAGATAAGGTAGGTAGGTAGTAGTTTAGTGCGCAAGTAGGTAGGTCAGTAAGCTGGGTGAGTAGGTAGATAAGGTAGGTAGGTAGTAGTTTAGTGCGCAAGTAGGTAGGTCAGTAAGCTGGGTGAGTAGGTAGATAAGGTAGGTAGGTAGTAGTTTAGTGCGCAAGTAGGTAGGTCAGTAAGTTGGGTGAGTAGGTAGATAAGGTAGGTAGGTAGTAGTTTAGTGCGCAAGTAGGTAGGTCAGTAAGCTGGGTGAGTAGGTAGATAAGGTAGGTAGGTTGTAGTTTAGTGCGCAAGTAGGTAGGTCAGTAAGCTGGGTGAGTAGGTAGATAAGGTAGGTAGGTAGTAGTAGTTTAGTGCGCAAGTAGGTAGGTCAGTAAGCTGGGTGAGTAGGTAGATAAGGTAGGTAGGTAGTAGTTTAGTGCGCAAGTAGGTAGGTCAGTAAGCTGGGTGAGTAGGTAGATAAGGTAGGTAGGTAGTAGTTTAGTGCGCAAGTAGGTAGGTCAGTAAGCTGGGTGAGTAGGTAGATAAGGTAGGTAGGTAGTAGTTTAGTGCGCAAGTAGGTAGGTCAGTAAGCTGGGTGAGTAGGTAGATAAGGTAGGTAGGTAGTAGTTTAGTGCGCAAGTAGGTAGGTCAGTAAGCTGGGTGAGTAGGTAGATAAGGTAGGTAGGTAGTAGTTTAGTGCGCAAGTAGGTAGGTCAGTAAGCTGGGTGAGTAGGTAGATAAGGTAGGTAGGTAGTAGTTTAGTGCGCAAGTAGGTAGGTCAGTAAGCTGGGTGAGTAGGTAGATAAGGTAGGTAGGTAGTAGTTTAGTGCGCAAGTAGGTAGGTCAGTAAGCTGGGTGAGTAGGTAGATAAGGTAGGTAGTAGTTTTAGTGCGCAAGTAGGTAGGTCAGTAAGCTGGGTGAGTAGGTAGATAAGGTAGGTAGGTAGTAGTTTAGTGCGCAAGTAGGTAGGTCAGTAAGCTGGGTGAGTAGGTAGATAAGGTAGGTAGGTAGTAGTTTAGTGCGCAAGTAGGTAGGTCAGTAAGCTGGGTGAGTAGGTAGATAAGGTAGGTAGGTAGTAGTTTAGTGCGCAAGTAGGTAGGTCAGTAAGCTGGGTGAGTAGCTAGATAAGGTAGGTAGGTAGTAGTTTAGTGCGCAAGTAGGTAGGTCAGTAAGCTGGGTGAGTAGGTAGATAAGGTAGGTAGGTAGTAGTTTAGTGCGCAAGTAGGTAGGTCAGTAAGCTGGGTGAGTAGGTAGATAAGGTAGGTAGGTAGTAGTTTAGTGCGCAAGTAGGTAGGTCAGTAAGCTGGGTGAGTAGGTAGATAAGGTAGGTAGGTAGTAGTTTAGTGCGCAAGTAGGTAGGTCAGTAAGCTGGGTGAGTAGGTAGATAAGGTAGGTAGGTAGTAGTTTAGGTAGGTAGGAAGATAGGTAAATAATATAGAAAATGAACTAGAAGTTCTTGATTGAGATGCGCGACACTTACTTTTTAGATAAAACAATGGTAAACAAAATTATTTTAAGTGTCAATTGTATTTTTACAGACGTTTCGGGCATAGCCCTTCATCAGTGTAGGTAGGTGGGTAGGTAGGTAAGGTAGGTGGGTAGATAGGTGGGTGGGTACAGTAGGTTGATAGGTATAGGTAGGTAGATAGGTTGGTAAGTAAGTAAGTCCATACCTTCCACCTCATTCCATCAGAAACAGAGAACGTAGCTTCGGAACGTGACTGGCCAATAGTAGGACTCACAGGGGGTAGGACGAGTGTCTCTGTTACAGCTTGGAATGTGACGAATTCGTTGTAGCGTCTTTGAACGTTTTTCTCCTGTTTCGTTGCTAATATAAATTGTAAAAATATATCAGTACTTTTGCACTTTCAATCCTGGTCAATTTTCAAGTTAAAATCGCCGCAAATTTGCACTAAATTTCGAAAAGGTTCGAATCAGCGGCGACTTGCCTGCGATTCGTCGCCGCTAGTTGACACGCGCGATGTCGAGTTGTAATAACACCGCCATTGAAATCGCGCGACAAAATTACTGACAGAACGATTGCCAGTGTAAACGGGATTTAATATCATGTTCCTTTTAGACAAACATTTTCAATCACACTTTCACTTCGTGGAGCACAATTTCATGGACAGAAAAGTTCCCCCATAATTCCTTTCGTCACCGACAACGTTTTTGAAAACGCGGTTAATTTATACTGATTGATTGATTGATTGTTTTGCCACCAACATTACACAAACTTACAAATCATAATAAAATAATACAATTATACAAAAGACAACTGCAGAGGTACTTACGAGGTAGTTTCACACCGCTTTCATCCACGGGTGATTTATAGCGCTTACAAAATCCCGCCCAGTATGGTAGAAGTTCCTTAAACAGGATAACCTGTGCCTCGTCGAATAGTGCAGGGTCCTTGTGCTCTCGTGATGCCTTCTTGGCCGTTGTAAACGTCTGAGCTTTGTGGATTATTTTTGCAGCTAATTCGGAGCCAATATCGATCTAAAGCAATAATGAGAAGCAGCTGATAGATCGATCTATGGTTTCCGTATGAGTGGGAAAGCACTATACCGTGCTGTGCCGTATTGAAAGAGTTTGATTGGACGAGATGCATCTGTACGCTTTTTGATTGGTTCAGAAAGGAAGCCATTCGAGTGTCACGGTACCGTAGATTTCCCACTCATACGAAAATGACTCTAACATTGTTGTCACTGCCATTTACTGTCAACCATATTTTACTTATGATTCTTTCACAAGTGTCACTGAGTGTAATTATAGAGGCGTTTTCGTACGAGTGGGAAAGTTATGGCACTGTGCCGTGCTGTATTGAACGAGTTTGATTGGATGAGATGCATCAGCGCGCTTTTTGATTGGTTCAGAGATGAAGTCACTGAGTGTAATTATAGAGGCGTTTTCGTACGAGTGGGAAAGTTATGGCACTGTGCCGTGCTGTATTGAACGAGTTTGATTGGATGAGATGCACCAGCTCGCTTTTTGATTGGTTCAGAGATGAAGCCATTTGAGTGTCACGGTACCACAGGGTTCCCACTCATATGAAAACGACTCCAGTGTGCATTTGTCACACAAGTTCTGTATAATGATTGGTTGAAGTATTGTATACCTGCAGCCAGGGCGGTGTCGCTGAATCGAGAAAACACTCGATGATAGTTTCTACTTTCCTGTTCAGCGATGTCTAAAGAAACAGAAAACAGATTAGAAAGAATATTATTCACTCTTACGAACTACTAGTTCCACCAAACCCACCAACTATCTACAACAAATCCGCCACAATAACACTACCTAAATATCTACTAAATCACTACCTAACACTAAGCTAAATCTTGTTCTTGCAATCAACAAATACTTACATCATCCAAGTAGTTGTAGAGATCCTACAATGCATAATTGAGAGAACAACATTAAAAAAAAAATAAGATTAACAAATAGGAGACAAATAAAAGCAAAACATCGATACAACATGGAATTTACTGGGAACTACTGAGCGCATGCGTGACTTAAGAGATAATATAAGATACATTAAATCCGGCATGTGGCAAAGAAATTGAAAGACTTGGTATGACGAGTGTTATAACCATTGAGATCCATAGCAGTCCTTACATTTTGACAATATTATCTCCAATTTAAAAAACTGTATAGCCTATCCAATGTGCTGGAGAAAGAACGTTGATATTTCCACTAGTCTTTCATCGAGGGCAATTGCAAACACCTCGAAAAACTAGTAACTGATTCAGCCAATCAAAACACTCGAACCCAGTCTGCCAACATTTTCCACAGATCGGTTAAATTGAAGCACATCACAGTACGCACCTTTAATTTCTGAACCTCCAGATAAAAATATAAATCATTTTCTAGTTTTGGAACGCTATCAGGATCACCACGATTTTGTAGATAGCGACGGAATAATTCTAGCTTGAATGGTAGTCGCCCATGCGTCGACAGCAATATTCGCTTGAATTCTTCTCGGTCCTCTTTCGTTGGCTGTACACGTCCTGTGTTCTGTGATAGAAGAAGAACCACGCATGCGTGGACAGTTTTGTTAATGGACGCATCCCACACGGCTTAGAAAAACTACAAGTTACTAGACAAGTTTGTGTGTTTGTAGAAACGAGATATTTCACTTTACAATTTGATGTTATGCGTCTCCTTGTCTTTTCTCTTCTTTAACGTTATACACCTATTTCAAAAAAGGTTGTCGAGGACATCAGTCCATAGCCATAGGTTATACGTCGTTCCAAGACCGAACTGCATTATGGTGGGCTGCTGATCATGATAACAGCTTGAATGGCATGTATGCCAGAAATATTTCATAAAATTCGATGCAAAATGTGTCTTGGTCTGTTAATTGAAATAAAAATAGGTACGATATCATACAGCTTTTCATACCTTTTTAGCTATTCAAGCTGTTACCATAATGCAGTCTGGTCTTGGAACGACGTATAACCTATCGACCATAGACTGATGTCCTCGACAACCTTTATCGAAATAGGTATATACGGGGGCAAGAGGAAACGGGGACCACAGGGGAGGCTAGAATTTATCTTAGAATTAGATGCGACTCCTTGTCTTTTCTCTTCTCTGGCTGGGACGTTTTACGGGGGCAAAAGGAAAGTAACCCCAGGGGAGGCTAGATGTTATCTTATCAAACTCATTAATAATTCATGAGGAAATCACAACAAATGACAGAACAAAATACGTGTTTTACATGAGACCTACCTTGGTCTTTTTCTGTGTTTTTCTTCTATAAAATTGTAGAAAGCTCTGCTGTGTATCCAAACCCTCAATCTTACTCCCTTGATTTGGTGTGCTTGGCATCGTATCACCACGTCTATGCATAGAATCTTGTGCTTGCTTTGAAAAGTAAAAAATATATATCAGTCAAAAGCATCAATGACAAAAGTGGCAATAATTAGGCCTATAGGAGACCATGAATAGCAGCCCTCATTTCCTGTATTGGGTCTGTCAGCCATCCTGTTACCAGATCAGGCTGTTTGTAGAAGTATTTTCGCGCCAATTAATTTGTTACTAAAAAATAGCCTGATCTGGGAACAGGATGGCTCACGGTAGTATATAACAGATGGAAGAACCGTTCCTCAGTTCTCATTGTATACCATGTACACCTATTTTAAAAAACGTTGGCATCTGAATCAGAATCTGAAATCTGAGACCGAGAGGGATTGTGGGTATGAGTTGTGATCTATCTTGTAATTACTGGAATATGCCTCGATCTTTAGGCGAAGACCTGCATTGGTGAATAGTGTTGCTACGAGTGTTTTTAGGTCACAGATTCAGATTTCAGATGCCAACGTTTTTTGAAATAGGTATACATATATTATGTCACAAACGATTGACTCCCATCACGAATATATCATCATAATCTAAATTGATAAATTTTTAAAATAAAACCAAATTATATTGAGGGGTCATTAATTCCAACATAGGTTAACTCTCGCTGGATTGACGATGGCATTAATGAATTACCTTAAAAAACGACTTGAAATACGTCTCCACGTCAGCTTTTACAGCTTGCTGAGCGTCGGTTAGGATGGGTGTCGTGGGTCGCTCTGCGTCTACTCCACTCAACAGTTGAGAAGGAAGAGGTACCGACCTTGAAAAGACAAACAAAACGAATGGGATTCATAGTTCTGCTGTAACAATAGTGAAATTACAGTACGTTTTACATCACTCATTTCACGATCTTCCGAAGTTGGTTCGGAAGGCCCGAAATTAGTTCGGAAGTTCCGAAGTTAGTTCGGAAACTCCGACGTTAGTTCGGAAGTTCCTAAGTTCAAGGTGAACTTCGTTAGCGAATTTCGATATCGAATTTCGATTTTTCGAACTTTGTTTCCCACGTGAATTTGGAAATCCATTGGAATTTACAGTGCAACTACACCAACCAAGGCCACCCAAACAAATTTTGAATCAAATTTTCTAATCACATTTGTGACGCTGAATAACAGAATGATGTCGAATTCTACATTTTAAACTGTTTCTTGTTCACTCTTGATCATATACATACACATATAAAGTAAAATATATGCTTTTAAAGCGAAAATTTGACAATTTGTGCAGATTCTATTGTTTAAATACTCAATTGTGATTGGATAATTTGTATGAAAATTTGCTTGGGTGGCCTTGGTTAGTGTAGTCGCACTGTAAATTGAAGTACAATCCGGCTAAATTTGCAAAGTCAATATTGTATTATTATTATTATTATATATATTATACTAGGCTACCTAACAGCAGTGAATGCTGACGGTGAATGCAATGTTTATAGTAGTTGTGGATAAGAGTTGGTGCCGGAGAGCTTAGAGTGATTCCAATCAGAAACCTGGGCACTACTAATTAGCTGTCATGATCAGTGTATATTAGATGCAAAGTAACAAAAGACAACAAAAGAGTGAGTGTCTAATAGTATGTATTGGTGTAGTTAGTAATGCCAGGTTTATTGGAATCACTCTACTGTATGAAATGTTTTGTTTTATGTAAGGGCAAGTATGCAAATTATAAGGCGAGTCTACCTTTCTTTGTTTTGAATAGTATTTGTCTATTTGAAAAAGTGGATAGCTTATGAATAACTAATGTATTACTTATAATTGAGATTTCAATGCGAATATTCACACTTGAAACTGACACACGGTCAGCCGGCACTAATCAGCTCAATTAATACGGTGATCTTCAACTACACAATTCCCACGAAAAGCACAAGATACGGTATCTGATGGGCTTACAAGTCAGGATATACCGCGGGCTAAAGAAACATGCATACACATGTACAAATTAATTAGGGACACATATTTTGGGCACGACATTTACCGATCAGAAACGCGAAAACAACTCACTTCAGGCTATAGCGTATGTAGGAGTTGGCGCGAAAAGCATGATGGTTCTTGAGAATTGCATGATGGTTCTTGAGAATTGCATGATGGTTCTTGGAAACTGCATGCCGGGTAAAAATCGAGATTTTTTCTGCCTATGTGAATGAATTAGAATTGCTTCCTTGCTCGCTCGCTTCAGGCTCGCTCGCTGCGTCAGCAAAAACAAAGTTTTTTTATTATTGTATTATAAAACAAAGTTTTGAATTTGATTATCGAAGCAAATTTAGTTTGAAGTTCAAATTAAAGTCCGAACGAATTTCCCAATTCACGCCGAAGCAAGTTCGCAGTTCACCGACGAAGTTCATTTCAAAGTTCAGAAATTCCGAACGAACTTCGGAACCCGCTCGTCAAAAGTGATCGGCCAAAATGCAAAAACTATAAATGCCTCTCCGAGCTCTACCTCTCAATCAGAGAACTGTTAGATTAAGTGTATTTCTTTACTTTATCCGTTTCAGTTTTTTTGTACTGAATCATAACGAATGTCTATCCTATCTGCTCATGAAGATGCCTGGCTTACCTTCGGGAGGATGGATCAAAGAATGTCCTGCAACGAAGAAAAGATGGAAACATTAGTTTACAACAGTAAAAAGCCAAAGAATACTGCGGGTAGCAGCGAATATTTGGATAATTTTGATCAAAAAATAAAATATCTAAGAAATTCACTGGCAGTCTCTCATGTCGTGTCGGCCACATTAGATTTCCATGACATCCAATATGGCGACATAGTAACGGTTGCTAGGTAAATCAGGTGGCGTTTTAATAAGTCTCAAATAGATGCACAATATAAAAATATATCACGTGTATTACATAGTACACTTACTTGTAGATGTTCGAGGACTGTTGGGCTTTTTGCATTTTCTTTGAAGGCAAGATAGCATTATATTGTTCGATTTCTAGATACATGACAAGTTGGTTGAACGCCTGACGGCCTTCCATGTTTTGCACGTATTGTTTGAAGGCTGTCATTGTCCTGTAAAAGACCAGCCAAAGTCAGTAATAAAGAAATAGAAAGTAACATAATTTTCTAAAGTCATTTTAAATGACGCTATAGCTTTGCATTGTTAATACAATATTTTGAACCATTTTCATTTTGATTGGTTGGTTAGTTGTGGATTGGTTGGTTGAATAGTAGGTCGGTTAGTTAGTGGATTGGTTGGTAGGTTGGTTGGTTAGTTAGTGGATTTGTTGGTTGATTAATAGGTTGGGTGGTTGGTTGGTTGATGGATTGGTTGGTTGGTGGATTGGTTGGTTGGTTAGTGAGTTGGTGGACTGGTTGGTTAGTTAGTGGATTGGGTGGTTGATTAGTAGGTTGGGTGGTTGGTTGGTTGATGGATTGGTTGGTTGGTGGATTGGTTGGTTGGTAGGTTGGTTGGTTAGTTAGTGGATTGGTTGGTTGATTAGTAGATTGGTTGGTAGGTTGGTTGGTTAGTGGATTGGTTGGTAGTTTGGTTGGTTAGTTAGTGGATTGGTTGGTTGATTAGTAGATTGGTTGGTTGGTTGGTTGATGGATTGGTTGGTTGGTGGATTGGTTGGTTAGTGAGTTGGTGGGTTGGTTGGTTAGTTAGTGGATTGGGTGGTTGATTAGTATAGGTTGGGTGGTTGGTTGGTAGATTGGGTGGTTGGTGGGTTGGTTGATTGTTTAGTTGGTGTATCGATTGAATAGAATAGGCTGATTAGTTAGTGTATTGGCTGGTTGATTAGTTGGGTGGTTGTCTATGTGGGTGGTTGGTGGTTGGTTGGTGGATTGATTGGTTGAATAGTAGGTTGGTGGGTGGGTGGGTGGATTGGTTGGTTAGTTAGTGGATTGGTTGGTTGATTGATTGGTTGATTAGTAGGTTGGTTGGTTGGTTGGTTGGTTGGTTGGTTGATGGATTGGTTGGTGGATTGGTTGGTTGGTTGGTTGATGGATTGGTTGGTGGATTGGTTGGTTAGTTAGTTAGTGGATTGGTTGGTTAGTTGGTTGGTTGGTGGGTGGATTGGTTGGTTAGTTAGTGGATTGGTTGGTTGAATAGTAGGTCGGTTAGTTAGTGGATTGGTTGGTAGGTTGGTTGGTTAGTTAGTGGATTAGTTAGTGGATTTGTTGGTTGATTAGTAGGTTGGGTGGTTGGTTGGTTGATGGATTGGTTGGTTGGTGGATTGGTTGGTTGGTTGGTTAGTGAGTTGGTGGACTGGTTGGTTAGTTAGTGGATTGGGTGGTTGATTAGTAGGTTGGGTGGTTGGTTGGTTGATGGATTGGTTGGTTGGTGGATTGGTTGGTTGGTAGGTTGGTTGGTTAGTTAGTGGATTGGTTGGTTGATTAGTAGATTGGTTGGTAGGTTGGTTGGTTAGTGGATTGGTTGGTAGTTTGGTTGGTTAGTTAGTGGATTGGTTGGTTGATTAGTAGATTGGTTGGTTGGTTGGTTGATGGATTGGTTGGTTGGTGGATTGGTTGGTTAGTGAGTTGGTGGGTTGGTTGGTTAGTTAGTGGATTGGGTGGTTGATTAGTATAGGTTGGGTGGTTGGTTGGTAGATTGGGTGGTTGGTGGGTTGGTTGATTGTTTAGTTGGTGTATCGATTGAATAGAATAGGCTGATTAGTTAGTGTATTGGCTGGTTGATTAGTTGGTTGGTTGTCTATGTGGGTGGTTGGTGGTTGGTTGGTGGATTGATTGGTTGAATAGTAGGTTGGTGGGTGGGTGGGTGGATTGGTTGGTTAGTTAGTGGATTGGTTGGTTGATTGATTGGTTGATTAGTAGGTTGGTTGGTTGGTTAGTTAGTTAGTGGATTGGTTGGTTGATTAGTTGGTTGGTTGGTGGGTGGATTGATTGGTTAGTGGATTGGTTGGTTGATTAGTTGGTTGGTTGGTGGGTGGATTGGTTGGTTAGTTAGTGGATTGGTTGGTTGGTTGATTAGTTGGTTGGTGGCCATATCAACTCACCCCTTATTTTCAACAACATCGACAAAATCCGGTTCAACCGGTCGCGCCGGTTTTTCAGGTTTGTCTTCAGTGGAATCTGAATCTTCCTCATCAGAATCAGTTACTACTGTAGCAGTTTTCTTTTTTCTTCGAAATACAACGTTTTTGTTCGTTTTGGTTTTCTTCTTGTCCTTGGTTCCCTTGGTCTTTTTGCCTAGTGACGGTGGAGGGGGAATGAACGAGCGTTTTGGTGAGGATGACGAGGAGCGTGTAACGTCAATCTCTTCAGCCATGGCTAGCGATGTGTACAGACGACGACCACGTTCAGAAGGCGATGATCCTGGGTGTCTGTAAACAGAACAGCAAGATTATAAAATGAGAGATGTTTTCTAGTCATCCGATTTTAATACTCCAGTTTCGAGTTGTTTAGAGATGACCGTTGTCCTTGACAAAAGACGCATTTACTACAGGCTTAAACCTCGATTCAGAAAACAGTCCGTGCACGCAATTCAAAAATGTTTCTAAAATTTCATGTCAACATTTTTTCGTATTCTAGTTGATATTTGTGAACAATTTACACTGACTCGAGGCTAACCCTGTACAAATGCGTCTGATGTCAATAAGTACAGCGGTTTTACAGTCACTGTAGTATCTGTGAACGCGAAAAGGGACTATTGTACGCTCATTTAAAATGAGTTAGTCACACAGAATCGGTGGGAATAGGCCTAATTTAAACCCAATAATTTTGACTGGTCTCGACTGCAATATTTAATTATAAATTCCGCCCCTCTCTCTAAGACAGACAGCTCAGTAATTAAGTTGTATGTCCACATCCTTAGAGAGAGGGAGTTTACATAAGAACAAACTATAAAGCACCAACCTTTTGACCCAGCGTCCTGTAGTCGGTGAGTAGTAATGGCTAGCGTTCATTTTGTCATTCTGAGATACCGCGGTTGAAGAAATGCGATCAGAGGTACTTTTAGGAGGCCTGTTGTAATAATAATAATAGATACTATAAGAGCTATGTAAGAGTAAATACTGAGACTACTAGTAGTAATAATAATAATAATAATAATAATAATAATAATAATAATAATAATAATAATAATAATAATAATAATAATAATAACAATAATAATAATAATAATAATAATAATAATAATAATAATAATAATAATAATAACAATAATAATAATAATAATAACAATAATAATAATAATAATAATAATAATAACAATAATAATAATAATAATAATAATAATAATAATAATAATAATAATAATAATAATAATAATAATAATAATAATAATAATAATAACAATAATAATAACTTTATTCTTCAAAACAAATTACAAATGAGAGATAGAAAAATAGATAAAAATCCTTATTTACAAAATTTAAAATGATCGCTTGGATTGTTCAATAACAATTAACTAATGATATTAGAATACAAACAATAAATATGAATAATATAATATAAGCAATATATATATATAAAAAAGATAAAAAATAAATAAATAAAGATATAAAAATAAAAAATATTATTTTACAGATGGCTCCTACTGTCGTTTCTATATCTAAATCAATAACAATAATAATAATAATAATAATAATAATAACAATAACAATAATAATAATAATAATAATAATAATAATAATAACAATTATTATAATAATTATAATAATTATAATAATAATAATCAAAACAAATTACAAATAAGAGATAGAAAAATAGATAAAAATCCTTATTTACAAAATTTAAAATGATCGCTTGGATTGTTCAATAACAATTAACTAATGATATTAAAATACAAACAATAAATATGAATAATATAATATAAGCAATATATATAATAATAATAATAATAATAATAATAATAATAATAATAATAATAATAATAATAATAATAATAATAATAATAATAATAATAATAATAATAATAATAATAAATAATAATAATAATAATAATAATAATAATAATAATAATAATAATAATAATAATAATAATAATAATAATAATAATAATAATAATAATAATAATAATGGTTTATTTTAAAAAATGCGGCAAATTTACAAGAATATAAAAAGCTATGAAAAAGTACAGTGTACGAAACCAGTCACTGATATGCGCACTGTACGCTCAAACTCGTCTCACATTTGAACGAGGTTGTGAAGTCGCAAATGATATTACTATAGTAGAGCAATGAATAATGACCGCGGCATATCAAAGACAATCGACCTAACTGTATGAAATAATAAATGAACATATAATGATACAATGATATAAATATACTTGTAGATTCTTACTTGCGGTACCGCTGATGGTCGTAGTCCTTGAAATCTTCCCATGTTATCCTTAGCACTCCAACTACGCCATTCTGTAAATACCATGGTAACAGAAACATACCATAGTTTGTTTGTTTTTTGTTTTTGTTTTTTGTTTTACATACCATAGTTATATTCATTGAGTCCTTCTAGTTCCTTCTCTCTCTCTTTCGTTCGTTTGCTCACTTTCCCATTCGTTCTATCTTTTGTCCGTTCATTTCTCCATTCTTTCCTTTATTCGTTGAACTTTATCCATCCCTGATTTCGGTTATCGTTCATTTATTCATTCTTCCATTCGTCCCTTTTCGTTTGTTTAATCACTCATTCGTTCGTTAATTCATTAATTAATTTATTCATGCATGCATGCATGCCGGCATCCATCCATTCATTCGGTTATTCATTCTGTCATTCTTTTAATTTCTTCCATTCATTCATTGGTTCGCTCGTTCATTTATTCATTCATCCATCCATCCAATCGTTTATTCATTCTGATATTCTTTTCTTCATTAATTCGCTCGTTCATTGATTCATCAATCCATCCATTCGTTCATTCATTCTATCGTTCTTTTCTTCGTTAATTCGCTCGTTCATTGATTCATCAATCCATCCATTCGTTCATCAATCCATCCATTCGTTGATTCATTGTCATTCTCTTCTTCATTAATTCGCTCGTTCGTTGATTCATCAATCAATCAATCCATTCGTTCATTCATTCTATCGTTCTTTTCTTCCATTCATTCATTCATTCGCTCGTTCATTTATTCATCACATGAGATCCCCGAGTATAACCTCACCTCAACCGTGGCAAACAGGTTAACCGGAAGTTCGTCAGTAGACTGAAGGATCTGTTCGACTCTTTTTCTCTCTGTTGCACGAAGCCCAATGTTCAATTCTGTTCCTGAAAACACATAAATAATATCCATTTTAAAATTGGATACACACAAAAGTTACCATTATCGAGATTAAAGTCCGACGTTTCATGGCGTAACATGAATGCATTCCTGTTTTAACACCAGAAAACTCGTGATTTTCTCAGTTTGCGCCGTACCTCTGCCTCGCGGAGTGCCTTCCCCTCCCTTCCCCTCCCTTCCCCTCCCTTCCTTTCCCCTCCCTTCCTTTCCCCTCCCTTCCTCTTCTAATTTGTTTGAGCTTCAAGTGGCAACAGACTACATACAATAACTACATACCGGAGGCCAAATAACTGTTAAAAATGTTCCACGCGTTACAGCGACTCAAATATCGGTCTCCTGAACGCTTTTCTGCCGCGTAGAATTCCTTGACGTCCAGCCAGAAGCAAATGTGTGCTAACAAAGCTCTGTCTTGTCTGTTGGAAGAACGAAGGGAATGATAGCAATGAGGATATGACGGTAATGGTGATGATACTACTGATGACGAAGATGCTTGAAGCCTGTATATGTAATAACCAACGTCATCACCATCATCGATATCATCATTAACAATACGCAATTAATGTTAGTAATGTAATGTGTTCTTATATAGCGCATTTCACGATGTCTCAATGCTCTTTACAGATATCAATTTTTGCAGCCACGCAGTTCCAATCCTGAGAGAAGTTAGTAAGTTAGCGGTGTGTTAGTCGTTCCCTTTTTTTACAATGTACGTCCCTCCAGTTCAGGTTAATGAGTGTAGTGTGGAGAGATGGGACCACCATTTTACGTGGTCATCCAAGCCAAGCGAAGGTCTAACCATCTGTAGATGTAATTACAAAGGCAGCACCTTAGCTTCTCCTCAATTATTTTAGACCCTGAGTGTTAGTAAATAATACTAATGACTTTATTAATGTCTCAAAATCTTATAGATAAATCTAAAACTTAAATCTAAATACAATAGCAATTGTGTATATGTTTCAATGGAAAAAGATAAAAAATACTTATAGTCCGGCCAGGGACCCATGCACGCGCACAACAGACCGATGCTGAACCAACTGAGCCAACCATCTGATATACTAACCCTTGAAGATATCGCTTGAACGGATAACCAGCATCCTTTTCGGACTTCAATGCAGACATAAATGGATCGACCAGAGTTCTGAAATAATGGTAGCAGTTCATAATCAACTTCACACGTTTCTAGTAGTCATTCAGGGAGTTCTAAGAATGCAAAACGTTTTAGGATATATTTTGTCGAAACAACTGAAGTAGTTTCACTGATTTTTTTATTAATTTTTTTTTTGGACCAATGGTAAACGTTCTACAGAAAACCAGTCAATATGATACTCACCCTTGTGGGATGGCATTCAGCCGCTGGATTACAGACGTTCGTCGTTTGTCTGTTATCAATATATCGCGGTCCCACTTTCGAGAGCGGATCATTTCTCGGCACCAGTCTCCGAGCGGCGGTATTGAATGAACCAATGACAGCGAAGGAAAGAAACTCAAAGTAGAGTTCGGTCGGTACTGGTCACGTGGGTTGACACGTGCGAAATAGTTCTCTCTGAAAACATATAGATAATTAATATGCGGTCAAATATGCCTACCTCTTATAAATGCGGATCATTACTTAATTGTCAACTATTTTCAAAATGGCGGTTTCTCGCAAAGTTCGTTCTTTCCACGATTCACTGCTAATAGCTCGGAAGCTACTGGGGATGAGTCTGTTGTGAAAGCCCGACAGAAAGGGGAAACGAGGAAGGACTCGTGGCAATCATTAGGCTCGATTTTCAGCCCGTTTTAGGGGTCCGGTTACGAAATCCTACCCCAGTAACAGGACCCCTAAAACTACTGGAAATCGAGCCTAGGCAGTCATGACAGCTCACCTATAATCCTCGTTCCTTTCCAAATGAACAAGAAATCGTGGCACCCAATACGAACGTAGCCTACGTAACATGTCGTACTGCGTACGCGTGAAGAGGTCTTGCGTTACGCCACCATGAAACAACGCTCTATCGATTTGTTCCTGGGAAGCATAAAACACGATATATTTGTATGTATATTTGTAACACCGCACATGAAGAACGTACGACTATGACAATAATAATAATAAGAAGAAGAAATTCTTCAAAACCGCATATAACTGACGTCTCTATGCTTTTTACATACATGTATATTAGGTGATAAAAACAGTATATAACTCCGATAATATTTTGCGTAAATGGCGACCATAAAACACGTTAGCCCTTTCAAATGCTACATAATGGTTAGTAATGATATCGGCTAACCTTAGCATCAGGAGTGAGATAGTTCTTGTATTTGTCTACAATTTCTCTGAAATGGTACATAGGGTCATTAGCACCTCATTCCCAGGCTCTTCAAGAGCCATAATGATGGTTAATATGATGGTTGTCATAATGATGATGACAGTGATAATATGATGATATTGTATATTATTATTAATAATAATAATAATAATAATAATAATAATAATAATAATAATAATAATAATAATAATAATTTAATAATAAAGACTAGCGATAGGAAAGAACGACGTTTCGATGTCAACATGACATCATTTTCAAGTTCAAATGGACGTATGTAAATGTAGACTTATAAGTAGTAGACTGAATACAATGGTTATTGTTCTTGGTTCTTGGGCTATTGTTCATATGTAAATAATAGCTAAGCGTTCTTAAGTAAATAATTTCGCTTTGATTGAATCTGATTGTGTATTGATTGTGTCTCAATACACAATCAGATTCAATCAAAGCGAAATTATTTACTTAAGAACGCTTAGCTATTATTTACATATGAACAATAGCCCAAGAACCAAGAACAATAACCATTGTATTCAGTCTACTACTTATAAGTCTACATTTACATACGTCCATTTGAACTTGAAAATGATGTCATGTTGACATCGAAACGTCGTTCTTTCCTATCGCTAGTCTTTATTATTAAATGTCTATCAAAAAGGTCTTTAATTCGAATAATAATAATAATAATAATAATAATAATAATAATAATAATAATAATAATAATAATTACAAATAATAATGTAAAAATAACGATAAATTATAGCGAAAATGACAATGACGACGATGGAAGACTGATGTTGCTGATGATGATGATGATGGTTACTATGACGACGGTGATAATATTATGCTTACATTGATAATATATAATATATAATATTAATTATAGCGAGAATGATGGCGATGATGATGATCTAGATACATGTACTATGATGCATGGCGATGATGATGAAAACATGCTTACCTAAATAGTCGAGTCCTATGTTCCCTTGTCCTTTCTTCTGGCTCAGATTGTAAGCTGTCTTTGTACTGCTCGACATCGAGCCAAAAATCATACAAGTGAACCCCAACGGTGTCTTCAAGGAAAGCACGGAATAACGTCATACCCTGCAGCTACAATGACAACGATAATGCACGTTTGACTGTGAAAAACCGCGACACACGGTACAGATTCGTTCGAAATCCCAAAACATCACAGTCATACGAAATATGTCTCATCACCATCACTCTTTTTCAAATACTGACTTATTTACAATTGTTTTTTCGACAGATAACCAAGTACGAGTTAGGTCCCATTACAGAGAAGGTCTGATACTTGCTGATCAAAATAGCCTACGACGCATGCGCGAAGAAGACAGGAGGTACAAATAGTGTATTCTCATATCATTCCTAGCCTACCTCACATCAGGTCAAAAGATGCAAAATCGAGCCGCTAGAATAATTACAGGTGCCACTTATGATATAAGATCAGTTGATATACTGAAATCGTTAGCCTGGCAACCTCTTCATATTAGAAGGAACAAACAACTGTCAATTCTAATGTTTAAATGTTTTAATAATTTAGCTCCTCAGCCGTATCTTGTTAACATGTTTGACAAAGTCTCTGAAACAACCAATCATAATCTAAGGAACTCTGCTTCCAGACTCTTTGTCCCCAGATTTAACACTGAATATGGGAAGAGAAGCCTTTGCTATAGAGGTGCTACTCTTTGGAATAGCCTCCCCCAATCTCTAAGAAACCATAAGGAGCTTAGTCTATTTAAGAAACACTTGACCTGCTCCTTAAGAGTGGATGCCAGTAAGGATCGAGACTAATTCTTCAACTCAAAAAATTCGAATTTTATTTTATTTCGCCATATCATTCCTTTCGATGACCTATTTTAGGGAAAAATACTAAAAAGTTCCAGCGATTTTTATTTTAGGAGAAATTTCCAGTTTTTAAAAACCCGTCTGTCTACTTAATTTTTTTGGGTAAATTATAAGCCAACTTTGAACAGTCGGTGTGTGTTCACCTCTAGAACTACAACAATGACATTAAGCACACTTAATAAACGTTTCTTGGTCTTTTCTACTGTGTAATTTATTGTTCTGTAAGTTCTGTAGTTATGTTTCAAATTTGGTTTTAAAAAGGTATACTGAGCGCCATGAACGGAACGTTGAAATATAGGCAATGTTTGAGGCACGAAAAAGGAATCTGGTACATACATTTTTGATGAAAACGCCATGCCCCAGGAAAGCTTCACGTTTGTTCTATCAGTTTAGAAAGTTTCAAGCTTGGGAATTCAATGTAGCATTTTTGAGAAATAAAACTATTATGCTTGGGACTGCCAAAATTAGCATAATTTTCGTCCTGTGGCGGACATTTTTGTCATCCAAACACAAAACCTAACGCCAAAACACGGCTATCTCGCATTTTTAGTTGATTGCTGCTGATGGAAAACAATGTTCGAGTCAATAGGAATGATTTTCAACAATGTTTGTGTTTCGATAGTCGTAAATAACTCTCGCAAAAGTTAAAATTAGCATAGATGGTCGATCAGATAACAGCAAAATACGAATTTTGTTTAAACAACGTTTATACGAAATTCCACCCATTCAAGCAAGTATGAATTCTGTTTAGTATTATATTTTATGATTAAAACTATTATTTCATGCCACAAAAATTTTATTCGAAGGGCAGTATAGCGTGACTTGCAGCAGCTACATTGCGTTACATAATTGGCTTGTCAACAAAGTGGAGCATCGTGTCAAAATATCCGAACTCTTCATGATAAAGCGCCAGTTTGAACTAGAAATCAGTGCAATTGTTTGTAAATCTTATTTGGAGCAAACTCTAAGCATTTTAGAGTGAAGAACCACAATTTTCGGAAACGGTGTTTATATTTGATCAATGAATATGCTAATTGTCACTATTTTAGGAGCTTATGTGGCTGAAATAGCTCAAATATGGTTGAAAATAACTCTTATTAACTCCAAGATTGTTATCAGTTGGCAGCGATCAACTAAAAGTGCAAGATAGTCGTGTATTGGAATTAAGTTTTGTGTTTTTGAACGACAAAAATGTCCGCCACAGGACGAAAATTATGCTAATTTTGGCAGTCCCAAGCCTAATAGTTTTATTTCTCAAAAATGCTACATTGAATTCCCAAGCTGGAAACTTTCTAAACTGAAAGAGCAAACGTGAAGCTTTCCTGGGACATGGCGTTTTCTTCAAAAATTGATGTACCAGATTCCTTTTTCGTATTTCAAACATTGCCTATATTTCAACGTTCCGTTTATGGCGCTTAGTATACCTTTTTAAAACCAAATTTGAAAAACAACTACAGAAGTTACAGAAAAATAAATTATGCAGTAGAAAAGACCATGAAACGTTTATTAAGTGTGCTTAATGTCATTGTTGTAGAGCTAGAGGCGAACACACACCGACTGTTCAAATTTGGCTTATTATTTAGCCGAAAATTTTCGGTCGACAGACGGGTTTTTAAAAACTGGAAATTTCTCCTAAAATAAATATCGCTGGAACTTTTTAGTATTTTTCCCTAAAATAGGTCATCGAAAGGAATGATATGGTGAAAGAAAATTAAATTCGAATTTTTTGAGTTGAAGAATTAGTCTCGATCCTTACTGGCATCCACTCTTAACTAGCTGACATTGGCCTTACCTATTATTATTATCTTTATTGTTATATTTTTTATGTATACATCATATATTGTACATTGATTTTTATATTAATATCCTCACAACTTTCATGTAAACCAGTTTTTAAAGCTGATGATATATTTGTGCTTAAATAAAGTTTTTCATTCATTCATTCATTCAGGTCAAACTCTCTGAAGTTTGTTGTGACGCAGGCTACTGCGTCATTCGTAGCTTTAATAACGCGTACTACTGACGGCATCGTATCTATATTGTTCTCGTATATCATACCGTATATCGAGTTTATAATGGGCGTGGCACCAGGTTATATTCGGAAGGTTATATCAGGAACATTTTCGCTTTTTCATAATATTTAGTTATTTCAATTTCGACGCTGATTTGGTCTGACCCTTCAATGGCCGTCCATCCCCCCCCCCCCCCCCCCCCCTCCCCCCCCCCCCACCCCATGCAGAAAAAATACAATTCAAGTGGATAGGGTTAGGGGGATTTATGTACCCATACATGTACATGTATGATTGCATGTCAAACATACCGATCCTAGGGCTTGATCTTTGAGTTCCTGTAGGGTTATCTTATGTTTAGATGCAATACTCTTAGCGTCAGCCTCCGTTTGTGCTTCGTCTGGTTCATCAAAGTCCATCACAGCGCGTAGCTCGTCCTCAGCCTCCAAGTCAGATCCATTGTCGATGTCATGTGCTTGATTTTCTAAGTGAAAATTATCGAGATTTCTTGTAAATACTCTAATGGGCTTCCTGTGGTGGCCAGAAAGGGACTTTTGGTACAGAGATTTCTTGCTGCCTAAACTGCATTTTGGTTGCAATCATTTTACACTGAATACTAAAAACACTCAATACTAAAAACGGTCGAACCTCTCGTAAGTGACCACTTTGACGCGATGTTCGCCGCTAACTCGGGAGAACGGCCGGGTCGTCGTCCAACTCTGTTTACCGTGAGCGGTAAAAGCATTTCAACCATTTTATGTGAATATACTCACCCTCATCGCGATCATAGACTAACTGTTCCGTAGCATCTTTTGCACCATCTTGATTATTTGTCTGTTCAACTTGGCCTGATTCTTGGTCTATTTGAGCTGGATCTAAAAATAGTAAGAACAATAATCAGTCCCACCGGTCACCTATTTTACCACAGGGTGACCAAGGCGCTGGATATTCAGACGCGCGCGCGCGCCGTGAAAAAGGCGGGAAATCTGATAGAGACAGTTTTGAAAAAATCAAGTTTTACCTTCTATTCTTGTAGGTTCCGTTGTTTCATTATATTCGTTTGTATTGTCGCCCAAAGCTAAACGTAACATCCCTGGTAAGCTAGTAGCACTTCCAAGAGGACGACGACCAAAATGTCTGACGGGAACTTCAGGCCATGACCTGTTAGAGACGTTACTAGCGGGTCTGTTGGCTTGCGGAGAGTAGAAAGTCGAACTTGTAGCTCTACTGTATCCTCGCAGACCTCGGCTGCTGCCTCGAGCTGTTGACCGAAAGTCTTTCAGTTTTCGCAGAAGAAGACGGCAAAGCTTGAATTTGAGGTACAGTTGAGTTCTAATGAAATGAAACGATAGAATTAACGTTTTATATAACTTTAATATGCTTACTTATAACTTTACTAAATTTTTTAATATTTTAAAACTAAAAGGTTATTTTATATTTTAAAAGTGAATGGATGATTTATAATTGTCTTTCTTTTGGGTGTATGAATTATTAAACAGCGGTCAGAATTATTATTGCGCAGTCTAAAAAAAAAACCCAGCTTTTTGGGGGATTGGTGGGTGCATGAGGTACAAATGTGGTACAAATGTACAGTATGTAGAGCATAAATTAATATATGGTATTACACATCATGACTTCATTGTAATTTTCTTTAATATTATGGCTACCATCATTGTAGGGAAAGGGAGCCAAGAGAAAGGGAGAAAGAAGGGGTCAGTTGTACAAGTACAGTGTACTTGTCCAGCTGGAGGGGCCGGACTACATATATTGTATCCAGGGGAAGGGGAGACCTCCCAAATAAAACTGGTAGGGATTGCTTGTCATATTTAGCAATCATAGTTTGGTACCACTTAGGGTGTTTAAACCTAATTAATTTAGAATTGGTACATGTACCTTTTATTTTTTATTGAGTTAATATCCGGTACTGAGGGTATATTTGTCAGTAAATAAATTATGACCTAGTGCATGTACACATGTACTAATTATTGCCAGGAAACTAAATTTCATTTAAAATTGGTGCATTTTAGGGGTATTCCAAGCACTCTTTAAATGGGAGCACCACCCCACCCCCCTATCCCCAGTGTTCCAGTCCCAGAATAAGTGAAAACAGTCTGTACTGTACATGTTTACTTTTTTTACAACTGTACATGTAACAAGGGTATATCAGCTCTAAATCAATCAAACATGAATGGATGTATACATGTTGTATGATGCATGTGAGGTCAGTATGGAACATGAATTTCTTACTTTAGAAACCGTGGTAGTCTTTCTTTCTTGACCCATTTCAAAATTTTCTCCCTCTGTTTTGATTCATTATCAGCATCTTCGCTTGGTTGTAAATATGTAAATGAGTTCTGCTCTTTGCCTACTTCATGAAAGGATCCTAACATAGGGTCATACTGCACAACCTTAGGGAAGGCCTGGAATAAAAAGATACAAATCAGTATATACATGTATTGTCACTAATCAGGGGTCAGTTTCAATTACTAGGTAAGAGCTAGTCTACAGTAGATGAAAAGGTATATTATAATTAATTTTGTAAATCAAAACAACTGTCTTTAATTTGGGCTGCGTTCACTGGCAATAGCCTCACACCTCTGTAGACTCTCCTTACATTAGTCATCAGGTCAAAGCTACATGTATTAGCAGGATTTCATACAATGTAAAGGTCCACCTTTGATAATCCGGCTAATGAACGATTGGTGGAATATATACAGTCATTCTCAAAATGGTTGTCCAGATGAAAAGACTACAATACTACAATAAAGTCAAGTGATTCAATATGTTTTCAATTTCTGTGCGTGGAACTGCGAGTTGATGCTGTGTACTTTTGCATCTCAAATTAAAATTCCATGCAAGGAAATTGATTACATTTTAGTGAATCACGTGACTTTATTGTTCAGTAGTATTGTAGTCTTTTCATCTGAGCAACCTTTATGATAATGACTGCATAACTCAAAACAATTAAAGTGCACAATTTGCTAGATGATTCACTTAGCATGCCTGACTGTTAAATGACAGATGGATCGAGTGAACCTTAAATATTAAGGAATTCCCTGGGATTGCATGGAGCAGGAATTGCACATTAGGGCTGTTAAGTTCAGACAGGTACATGTACATGTAGTACATTTATGTGCATGGTTTATGTACATACATGTAATACAGCCCCATTTAATCATTCAGATTCATTATTAGAGGGTCACCTGACAATTATCTACTTAATAGTTAACGGTCTTACCCTCTTTGTAAATAAAGTTGTTATATACCTGGCAGTTCATGCAGGACTGTCACTGTGCACACATTTTTCGGTTTTTGCAATAACACACGCAATTAAGTCCCTTTTCGCGTACACAGATCCCGTTGTAAAACTGCTGTACTTATTGACATCAGACGCATTTGTACAGGCTTATTTTATAGCCTCGAGTCGGTGTAAATTATTCACAAATATCAACAAAAACATGAACAAAATGTTGACATGAAACAATAGAAACATTTTTGAATTGCACAGACTGGTTTCTGAATCGAGGCTAAGCCTGTACAAATGAGTCTTTTGTCAAGGACGGTCATCTCTAAACAACGCGAAACTGGAGGTATTACACCAGTATTATAAGTCTATTATAACTTACAGCTAGGTCAGGATATATGGCACCCAAATACACCAGCATTATCACGGTCTGTTATGACTTACAGGTCTGGGATAGGGTATAGATTTTAGGTCTGGAATATAGGGCCACTAGGTAAAATTGCATTATTAGGTCTTGGATAGGGTCCAGATTTTGAGGTGTCCACGGTTAACACCCCTACGTCCAAAATTGTCCAGAATACCCCCAGGACTGATTGTGATTCCCTATATACACTGAAACAAAAGACCACTAACAACCTGGCCTATCCACCAGATAAGTCTTATCCAACACTGATATAAAAATGATGCAGTTATCAAATAAATGTTATCTGTTGGATAGGACTTATCTGGTGGATAGCACTAACCACCTTTAGAGTGCAACCAGGGCCTGGTTAGCCTGATTTCTATGTCCATCAAACGGGGAGGGGGAGAAAGCGAGAGCAAAGGACCACGGACCATCCGAAAATCAGGCTAGGGCCTGTTAGGATCAAGTCAGCTAATAAGTGTTATCATATTCATGGTCAGTTTTAGATGCTGCTAAGGCAATACTTGGATAATCTATTGTACATGTACATAGCTAATTAAATATTCAATGACATCAGTGGCCATGTACATGCATATGAACTTCAATTTAATAATCTATTTTATAAACATAGAGACTTACTGGTAAGGCTAAAAATGCATTGAAATATTCAACAAATATTTCATCATAGGCAAGTTGGTCTTCAAAGGTCAATAGTGTCACAATGATTCCTATAAGAAATATAAACAACAAAATGTTATTGAAAATTTCTGAAACAATTTCTGTGATAGAATGCTTTAAATGATTTGCAAACTCTAGTTGCTAGAAACCACCTGAATAACAGGAAGACAAACAAAATCACATTTAAAAAATCTTTTAATTGTATAATAATAGTGTAATTTGAATATCAGGTTTATGAAAATAGTAAAAATACAATGAATATTTGCACGTACAAATTGGTGATATCGCAATCAGCTTATTCTTAAACTCATACATTTAACCTCAGTCGTTAGCAGGAAACAAGAAAAGATTTGAAGCACAATGCCTATCATAATTTAATATCTATCTCAAGTCAAATATCAATTCATTGAAGCCAAAGTGTCAGAAAGCCAAATCAAAGTAACATTAATATTTCTGTAACAATCACCTACACATGTAGCTTACTGATTCTTTCTTTGGCCTTCATCTACTTTACCGAGCTCTAAAAACTCTCAAATGTTAGATCAACTGCAACGAACACTGTATACATGTATCACACAGTGAATTTAGTAGACCAAACAATTACAATGGGTTCCCGACGTGTCAAAATCTTAGTAAATCAGCGTTATACCTTTCATAGTTTGATCCTTTTCTGCTTATAACCATACTGCTTGATCTAACGTCGTATCTTTTCCTCTAAGTGCTTTAATTTGATTGCGATTTGATTTCCAGTTTGAAATCATTTTGTTGGCGCTCTGATTATAGAAGGCAAAAGCCCTTTTGGCGGTCAATACACACATTAGTCTCCTAGGTGACGAGCACTGACGTGTATATTTAATGTTACTAATTAACTTGAACTTGAATACTAATATGACACAGGGAACCCAAGAACCATGGGAGTAGCGCGGCATTGTGGACCAAAATGTCGACAAAGGTATTAAAGCATTATAGCAGTTATTTGACTTCTTTGAATGTCGATTTATCTTTCCTCTATCCCGTAATTCCTAAATTGGGTTATTACAAAAATAACTTTTTCAAAAAATGACATAGACTACTGGCCTTCAGTATACAGAAAAGTTCAACAGAAGGAAAAACAAATTAATATATATAATAGTTAATAGTTGGCCTCACTTTATATTTGTATTGTGGAGTTAACAGTCGAAACCTCCATGTTTGCGAGTTAACAGTTGGTCTCGTTTGTGATTTATTTCTGTTTGAATTGTGGAGTTAACCGATGAGTCGAAGTCTCCGTAACAGTTTGCGAGTTAACAGTCCGGGTCTCGCTTGTGGTACACTAAATTGTGGAGTTAACAGCCGGGCCTCTGAAGAAAGTTTGCGAGTTAAAGTTAGTTAGCAGTTGGCCTCACTTTATATTTGAATTGTGGAGTTATTAAACAGTCGGCGAAACCTCCATGAGTCCTCCATGTCTTCGAGTTAACAGTTGGTCTCGTTTGTGATTTATTTCTGTTTGATTTGTGGAGTTAACAGTTGAAGCCTCCATATAACAGTTTGCGAGTAATAACAGTCGGTCTCGTTTGGAACGCCATTTGGACGAACATAAAATTTATTTGAAAGTAAGGTTAACATGCAGTCGGCGTCTCTACAAAGGCTTCCGAATGAACCGTTGTTTTCGCTTTGGTTATGTATCCAATCATACATATTCTTTGGGAGGATAGTTGACTAGAACCTTGCTCTCGCTTTAGGCGGACAGAATGGGCTTCAGTTCTACCACCTGTCACGTGACTTTTTAAATTTTCACCGAAGACAAACGAAAATATCATAACTGGAAAGACCATGTTAAAGTTAGTAAAAGTGGAAAGTTTGAAGGGAAATACGTAAATAGGGCAATAGTTACAGGCATTCAAACTTTGCCTTTTTTGTCATGATGGAAATGTATGTTGGAAGGCAACAGCTTGCCTTCCAAGCGAAATCCCATACAAATCCTTGTCAAAGTGGGAAACTTTGAAAGCCGTTAACTTTTTTCTTATTTGCTTGATTCTTTTCAAATTTTCAACTTTGACTAATTTTAGTATGCTCTTTCAAGTTATGGTATTTTCGTTTGTCTTCGGTGAAAATTTAAAAAGTCACGTAGCAGGTGGTAGAGGCCCATTGTTTAAAGCCCGTATCAAAGCCCTTTCAAGAGAACAATCAGGGGCGTAGCGTGCACATACGCACGTGCGTGCAATTTAAAATCCTTAAAATATAAATATTATAAGAAGCATAAAAATATTAAAAAAATAATAATCTAAGACCAAACCATAACAGCTGACTCAGTGTAAACTTCCTGGAAACTACTCTCAGAAGGCAGTCAATGCTATTTCAGAGACCCTATATTTCAAAAATTTTCGGGGAGCATGTCCCCGCGCCCCCTATTAGCTCTCGCGTTCGCCGCTCGTCAAAGTTATCTGCAGCGACGTAGTCGTCTCTCGACCAGTGAAAATCCCGGAGAAAACATGTAGCAGCCCCAGTGAACAGTCTCTCAAACAAAATAAATACCAAAAAAACCGGCTTCGCCTATCGGGTTGTTATATCGCTAATAGACCTCGGTAACAGTAGTATATAAGCTTTATATAAATCCTTTACATAAATCCCAAAAAAACTGAGTGATAGATGCATTTTACAATGTATTTATGTAGCGAGAAAGTCCGCTGGAAAACGAAGAAAATGGTGTTTCCAAGACTCTAGATTTCTAAATTTCCAGGGGGGGCATGCCCCCTCACCCCCTAGAAACTCACGCCTTCGGCGCTCGTTGCTCTGTGCGTACATTGGGAAAAAAGCACGCTATTGACAATACTGAACGCTCTCGCGTTAAAGAGTCCTCAAGATTTTGACAAATACGAAGCACTCGCCTTGGCCGAACGGTTGTGAGAGCAAACCTCAGCTTTGGCAACCATGTTTTATGTATACATTGATATATAATTATCACAAAGGCAACTATCAATTTTTGAAGCTGTTGATAATTATGTGCATAAGTAAACGATTCACATCACTTCAGAGTGGCCACCATTAATCAAGACGCGAAGGCCAATTTTTACAGCGTGCGGTTTGCAGGAAATCCGTTCTCGTATGGATAAGCCACCCGTCCAGTTTAAGGCGTACTTCTCGACCATCTTCTCGGACAAGGATTCCTCTAAGATTACTGAGTCGCTCAATAGGGTGGGAAAATCATTCATGAAGTCTGACAAGGCCCAGCCAGCACTCCAACAGTTCCGCAGGTACCTTGTTTGCTTTCATTGTGGACCTCCGGTCCACGTCGCACGGAGGTGCCGCTCTTATCCTTACCCCCTCGGGATCCGGCTCCAGCTCACCCGCGTAACAATGACTATGGAGCATAATTGCGAACTAATTGTGAGATAAGATCCATGCATGATGCAAGAATTGAATCAACGTTTGTTCTCCTCGCGGCTTTTATGTTTTATTAAACCCGAGGTTGCCAGCCTTGAAAGGGTTCTATATTACCCTTCAGTACTCGTTTCTCAAGGCTGTCATCCCCGTAGTTTTCTCTCTTTTTTCTTATGTCATGTTTTCAGTTGCTCATAGGGCTCCCAATCTCCTGGAATACCTGTTAACGCCTGGGAGCTCGACCCAGATATCCATCCCTTGTCTATTCCTACTGCGGATATCAACTGGGTCACCCGTTTGGGTTCACCTTTAACCACGGGGATGACAGCTGCCAATAGTCATATATCGGAAAATTTACTAGTTTAGTTTCGGAGTGTGGGACAGTTTGGGAGAGTGTGGGAGTCATTCTTGGGGTATTTAGGGCCGCACCCTTTATCCATATTCCTGAAATCAGGTAGTCCGGCTGATCTCCTAATCTCATGCTACGAGTAAGAGTGAGACCACTGAGAAGAGTGCACTTTTGTCAGCGGTCTTACTCTCGAGCATAAATGAGATAACTACTCCCGACTCGTCACCTTTTTACCACAACGGATGTAGCATCGTGCATCTATACCCAGTCACAGGTCTTGCTCTTCCTACTCCCAGTTGCCGTTCTGCGCAGTTGCTTTTTGATGTCCCACCCTCCCTGTTACCTTTTCTTTTCCATAACTGGCAGTTCGTCCGGCTGATCTCCCAATCTCATGCAACGAGTAAGAGTGAGACCACTGAGAAGAGTGTACTATGGTGTCTAATGAGAGAGAGGGTTCAACATATAGTGTGGTGCACGTATGGTGTCTAATGAGATAGGGTTCAACATATAGTGTGGTGCACTATGGTGTCTAATGAGAGAGAGGGTTCAACATATAGTGTGGTGCACTATGGTGTCTAATGAGAGAGGGTTCAACATATAGTGTGGTGCACTATGGTGTCTAATGAGAGAGAGTTCAACATATAGTGTGGTGCAACGTATGGTGTCTAATGAGAGAGAGGGTTCAACATATAGTGTGGTGCACTTATGGTGTCTAATAAGAGAGAGGGTTCAACATATAGTGTGGTGCACTATGGTGTCTAATGAGAGAGAGGGTTCAACATATAGTGTGGTGCACGTATGGTGTCTAATAAGAGAGAGGGTTCAACATATAGTGTGATGCAACGTATGGTGTCTAATGAGAGAGAGGGTTCAACATATAGTGTGGTGCAACGTATGGTGTCTAATGAGAGAGAGGGTTCAACATATAGTGTGGTGCAACGTATGGTGTCTAATAAGAGAGAGGGTTCAACATATAGTGTGGTGCAACGTATGGTGTCTAATGAGAGAGAGGGTTCAACATATAGTGTGGTGCAACGTATGGTGTCTAATGAGAGAGAGGGTTCAACATATAGTGTGGTGCACGTATGGTGTCTAATAAGAGAGAGGGTTCAACATATAGTGTGATGCAACGTATGGTGTCTAATGAGAGAGAGGGTTCAACATATAGTGTGGTGCAACGTATGGTGTCTAATGAGAGAGAGGGTTCAACATATAGTGTGGTGCAACGTATGGTGTCTAATAAGAGAGAGGGTTCAACATATAGTGTGGTGCAACGTATGGTGTCTAATGAGAGAGAGGGTTCAACATATAGTGTGGTGCACTATGGTGTCTAATGAGAGAGAGGGTTCAACATATAGTGTGGTGCAACGTATGGTGTCTAATGAGAGAGAGGGTTCAACATATAGTGTGGTGCAACGTATGGTGTCTAATGAGAGAGAGAGTTCAACATATAGTGTGGTGCAACGTATGGTGTCTAATGAGAGAGAGGGTTCAACATATAGTGTGATGCAACGTATGGTGTCCAATGAGAGAGAGGGTTCAACATATAGTGTGGTGCAACGTATGGTGTCTAATGAGAGAGAGGGTTCATCATATAGTGTGGTGCAACGTATGGTGTCTAATGAGAGAGAGGGTTCAACATATAGTGTGGTGCAACGTATGGTGTCTAATGAGAGAGAGGGCTCAACATATAGTGTGGTGCAACGTATGGTGTCTAATGAGAGAGAGGGTTCAACATATAGTGTGGTGCAACGTATGGTGTCTAATGAGAGAGAGGGCTCAACATATAGTGTGGTGCAAACGTATGGTGTCTAATGAGAGAGAGGGTTCAACATATAGCGTGGTGCAACGTATGGTGTCTAATGAGAGAGAGGGCTCAACATATAGTGTGGTGCAACGTATGGTGTCTAATGAGAGAGAGGGTTCAACATATAGTGTGGTGCAACGTATGGTGTCTAATGAGAGAGAGGGCTCAACATATAGTGTGGTGCAACGTATGGTGTCTAATAAGAGAGAGGGTTCAACATATAGTGTGGTGCAACGTATGGTGTCCAATGAGAGAGAGGGCTCAACATATAGTGTGGTGCAACGTATGGTGTCTAATAAGAGAGAGGGTTTAACATATAGTGTGGTGCACTTATGGTGTCTAATGAGAGAGAGGGTTCAACATATAGTGTGGTGCAACGTATGGTGTCTAATGAGAGAGAGGGTTCAACATATAGTGTGGTGCAACGTATGGTGTCTAATGAGAGAGAGGGATCAACATATAGTGTGGTGCAACGTATGGTGTCTAATGAGAGAGAGGGTTCAACATATAGTGTGGTGCAACGTATGGTGTCTAATGAGAGAGAGGGTTCAACATATAGTGTGGTGCAACGTATGGTGTCTAATGAGAGAGAGGGTTCAACATATAGTGTGGTGCAACGTATGGTGTCTAATGAGAGAGAGGGCTCAACATATAGTGTGGTGCAACGTATGGTGTCTAATAAGAGAGAGGGTTCAACATATAGTGTGGTGCAACGTATGGTGTCCAATGAGAGAGAGGGCTCAACATATAGTGTGGTGCAACGTATGGTATGGTGTCTAATAAGAGAGAGGGTTTAACATATAGTGTGGTGCACTTATGGTGTCTAATGAGAGAGAGGGTTCAACATATAGTGTGGTGCAACGTATGGTGTCTAATGAGAGAGAGGGTTCAACATATAGTGTGGTGCAACGTATGGTGTCTAATGAGAGAGAGGGTTCAACATATAGTGTGGTGCAACGTATGGTGTCTAATGAGAGAGAGGGTTCAACATATAGTGTGGTGCACTTATGGTGTCTAATAAGAGAGAGGGGGTTCAACATATAGTGTGGTGCACTATGGTGTCTAATGAGAGAGAGGGTTCAACATATAGTGTGGTGCACGTATGGTGTCTAATAAGAGAGAGGGTTCAACATATAGTGTGATGCAACGTATGGTGTCTAATGAGAGAGAGGGTTCAACATATAGTGTGGTGCAACGTATGGTGTCTAATGAGAGAGAGGGTTCAACATATAGTGTGGTGCAACGTATGGTGTCTAATAAGAGAGAGGGTTCAACATATAGTGTGGTGCAACGTATGGTGTCTAATGAGAGAGAGGGTTCAACATATAGTGTGGTGCAACGTATGGTGTCTAATGAGAGAGAGGGTTCAACATATAGTGTGGTGCACGTATGGTGTCTAATAAGAGAGAGGGTTCAACATATAGTGTGATGCAACGTATGGTGTCTAATGAGAGAGAGGGTTCAACATATAGTGTGGTGCAACGTATGGTGTCTAATGAGAGAGAGGGTTCAACATATAGTGTGGTGCAACGTATGGTGTCTAATAAGAGAGAGGGTTCAACATATAGTGTGGTGCAACGTATGGTGTCTAATGAGAGAGAGGGTTCAACATATAGTGTGGTGCACTATGGTGTCTAATGAGAGAGAGGGTTCAACATATAGTGTGGTGCAACGTATGGTGTCTAATGAGAGAGAGAGTTCAACATATAGTGTGGTGCAACGTATGGTGTCTAATGAGAGAGAGGGTTCAACATATAGTGTGATGCAACGTATGGTGTCCAATGAGAGAGAGGGTTCAACATATAGTGTGGTGCAACGTATGGTGTCTAATGAGAGAGAGGGTTCATCATATAGTGTGGTGCAACGTATGGTGTCTAATGAGAGAGAGGGTTCAACATATAGTGTGGTGCAACGTATGGTGTCTAATGAGAGAGAGGGCTCAACATATAGTGTGGTGCAACGTATGGTGTCTAATGAGAGAGAGGGTTCAACATATAGTGTGGTGCAACGTATGGTGTCTAATGAGAGAGAGGGCTCAACATATAGTGTGGTGCAAACGTATGGTGTCTAATGAGAGAGAGGGTTCAACATATAGCGTGGTGCAACGTATGGTGTCTAATGAGAGAGAGGGCTCAACATATAGTGTGGTGCAACGTATGGTGTCTAATGAGAGAGAGGGTTCAACATATAGTGTGGTGCAACGTATGGTGTCTAATGAGAGAGAGGGCTCAACATATAGTGTGGTGCAACGTATGGTGTCTAATAAGAGAGAGGGTTCAACATATAGTGTGGTGCAACGTATGGTGTCCAATGAGAGAGAGGGCTCAACATATAGTGTGGTGCAACGTATGGTGTCTAATAAGAGAGAGGGTTTAACATATAGTGTGGTGCACTTATGGTGTCTAATGAGAGAGAGGGTTCAACATATAGTGTGGTGCAACGTATGGTGTCTAATGAGAGAGAGGGTTCAACATATAGTGTGGTGCAACGTATGGTGTCTAATGAGAGAGAGGGATCAACATATAGTGTGGTGCAACGTATGGTGTCTAATGAGAGAGAGGGTTCAACATATAGTGTGGTGCAACGTATGGTGTCTAATGAGAGAGAGGGTTCAACATATAGTGTGGTGCAACGTATGGTGTCTAATGAGAGAGAGGGTTCAACATATAGTGTGGTGCAACGTATGGTGTCTAATGAGAGAGGGCTCAACATATAGTGTGGTGCAACGTATGGTGTCTAATAAGAGAGAGGGTTTCAACATATAGTGTGGTGCAACGTATGGTGTCCAATGAGAGAGAGGGCTCAACATATAGTGTGGTGCAACGTATGGTGTCTAATAAGAGAGAGGGTTTAACATATAGTGTGGTGCACTTATGGTGTCTAATGAGAGAGAGGGTTCAACATATAGTGTGGTGCAACGTATGGTGTCTAATGAGAGAGAGGGTTCAACATATAGTGTGGTGCAACGTATGGTGTCTAATGAGAGAGAGGGTTCAACATATAGTGTGGTGCAACGTATGGTGTCTAATGAGAGAGAGGGCTCAACATATAGTGTGGTGCAACGTATGGTGTCTAATGAGAGAGAGGGCTCAACATATAGTGTGGTGCAACGTATGGTGTCTAATGAGAGAGAGGGTTCAACATATAGTGTGGTGCAACGTATGGTGTCTAATGAGAGATAGGGTTCAACATATATAGTGTGGTGCAACGTATGGTGTCTAATGAGAGAGAGGGTTCAACATATAGTGTGGTGCAACGTATGGTGTCTAATGAGAGAGAGGGCTCAACATATAGTGTGGTGCAACGTATGGTGTCTAATGAGAGAGAGGGTTCAACATATAGTGTGGTGCAACGTATGGTGTCTAATGAGAGAGAGGGTTCAACATATAGTGTGGTGCAACGTATGGTGTCTAATGAGAGAGAGGGCTCAACATATAGTGTGGTGCAACGTATGGTGTCTAATGAGAGAGAGGGATCAACATATAGTGTGGTGCAACGTATGGTGTCTAATGAGAGAGAGGGTTCAACATATAGTGTGGTGCAACGTATGGTGTCTAATGAGAGAGAGGGTTCAACATATAGTGTGGTGCAACGTATGGTGTCTAATGAGAGAGAGGGTTCAACATATAGTGTGGTGCAACGTATGGTGTCTAATGAGAGAGAGGGCTCAACATATAGTGTGGTGCAACGTATGGTGTCTAATGAGAGAGAGGGTTCAACATATAGTGTGGTGCAACGTATGGTGTCTAATGAGAGAGAGGGTTCAAGATATAGTGTGGTGCAACGTATGGTGTCTAATGAGAGAGAGGGTTCAACATATAGTGTGGTGCAACGTATGGTGTCCAATGAGAGAGAGGGTTCAACATATAGTGTGGTGCAACGTATGGTGTCTAATGAGAGAGAGGGTTCAAGATATAGTGTGGTGCAACGTATGGTGTCTAATTAGAGAGAGGGTTCAACATATAGTGTGGTGCAACGTATGGTGTCTAATGAGAGAGAGGGTTCAACATATAGTGTGGTGCAACGTATGGTGTCTAATGACAGAGAGGGTTCAACATATAGTGTGGTGCAACGTATGGTGTCTAATGAGAGAGAGGGTTCAACATATAGTGTGATGCAACGTATGGTGTCTAATGAGAGAGAGGGCTCAACATATAGTGTGGTGCAACGTATGGTGTCTAATAAGAGATAGGGTTCAACATATAGTGTGGTGCAACGTATGGTGTCTAATGAGAGAGAGGGTTCAACATATAGTGTGGTGCAACGTATGGTGTCTAATGAGAGAGAGGGTTCAACATATAGTGTGATGCAACGTATGGTGTCTAATGAGAGAGAGGGCTCAACATATAGTGTGGTGCAACGTATGGTGTCTAATGAGAGAGAGGGTTCAACATATAGTGTGGTGCAACGTATGGTGTCTAATGAGAGAGAGGGTTCAACATATAGTGTGGTGCAACGTATGGTGTCTAATGAGAGAGAGGGTTCAACATATAGTGTGGTGCAACGTATGGTGTCTAATGAGAGAGAGGGTTCAACATATAGTGTGGTGCAACGTATGGTGTCTAATAAGAGAGAGGGTTCAACATATAGTGTGGTGCAACGTATGGTGTCTAATGAGAGAGAGGGTTCAACATATAGTGTGGTGCAACGTATGGTGTCTAATGAGAGAGGGTTCAACATATAGTGTGGTGCAACGTATGGTGTCCAATGAGAGAGAGGGTTCAACATATAGTGTGGTGCAACGTATGGTGTCTAATGAGAGAGAGGGTTCAACATATAGTGTGGTGCAACGTATGGTGTCTAATGAGAGAGAGAGTTCAACATATAGTGTGGTGCACGTATGGTGTCTAATGAGAGAGAGAGTTCAAACATATAGTGTGGTGCAACGTATGGTGTCTAATGAGAGAGGGTTCAACATATAGTGTGGTGCAACGTATGGTGTCTAATGAGAGAGAGGGTTCAACATATAGTGTGGTGCAACGTATGGTGTCTAATGAGAGAGAGAGTTCAACATATAGTGTGGTGCAACGTATGGTGTCTAATGAGAGAGAGAGTTCAACATATAGTGTGGTGCACGTATTGTGTCTAATGAGAGAGAGAGTTCAACATATAGTGTGGTGCAACGTATGGTGTCTAATGAGAGAGAGGGTTCAACATATAGTGTGGTGCAACGTATGGTGTCTAATGAGAGAGAGGGTTCAACATATAGTGTGATGCAACGTATGGTGTCTAATAGAGAGAGAGGGTTCAACATATAGTGTGGTGCAACGTATGGTGTCTAATGAGAGAGAGGGTTCAACATATAGTGTGGTGCAACGTATGGTGTCTAATGAGAGAGAGGGTTCAACATATAGTGTGGTGCAACGTATGGTGTCTAATGAGAGAGAGGGTTCAACATATAGTGTGGTGCAACGTATGGTGTCTAATGAGAGAGAGAGTTCAACATATAGTGTGGTGCACGTATTGTGTCTAATGAGAGAGAGAGTTCAACATATAGTGTGGTGCAACGTATGGTGTCTAATGAGAGAGAGGGTTCAACATATAGTGTGGTGCAACGTATGGTGTCTAATGAGAGAGAGGGTTCAACATATAGTGTGATGCAACGTATGGTGTCTAATGAGAGAGAGGGCTCAACATATAGTGTGGTGCAACGTATGGTGTCTAATGAGAGAGAGGGTTCAACATATAGTGTGGTGCAACGTATGGTGTCTAATGAGAGAGAGGGTTCAACATATAGTGTGGTGCAACGTATGGTGTCTAATGAGAGAGAGGGTTCAACATATAGTGTGGTGCAACGTATGGTGTCTAATAAGAGAGAGGTTCAACATATAGTGTGGTGCAACGTATGGTGTCTAATGAGAGAGAGGGTTCAACATATAGTGTGGTGCAACGTATGGTGTCTAATGAGAGAGGGTTCAACATATAGTGTGGTGCAACGTATGGTGTCCAATGAGAGAGAGGGTTCAACATATAGTGTGGTGCAACGTATGGTGTCTAATGAGAGAGAGGGTTCAACATATAGTGTGGTGCAACGTATGGTGTCTAATGAGAGAGAGAGTTCAACATATAGTGTGGTGCACGTATGGTGTCTAATGAGAGAGAGAGTTCAACATATAGTGTGGTGCAACGTATGGTGTCTAATGAGAGAGAGGGTTCAACATATAGTGTGGTGCAACGTATGGTGTCTAATGAGAGAGAGGGTTCAACATATAGTGTGGTGCAACGTATGGTGTCTAATGAGAGAGAGAGTTCAACATATAGTGTGGTGCACGTATTGTGTCTAATGAGAGAGAGAGTTCAACATATAGTGTGGTGCAACGTATGGTGTCTAATGAGAGAGAGGGTTCAACATATAGTGTGGTGCAACGTATGGTGTCTAATGAGAGAGAGGGTTCAACATATAGTGTGATGCAACGTATGGTGTCTAATAAGAGAGAGGGTTCAACATATAGTGTGGTGCAACGTATGGTGTCTAATGAGAGAGAGGGTTCAACATATAGTGTGGTGCAACGTATGGTGTCTAATGAGAGAGAGGGTTCAACATATAGTGTGGTGCAACGTATGGTGTCTAATGAGAGAGAGGGTTCAACATATAGTGTGGTGCAACGTATGGTGTCTAATGAGAGAGAGAGTTCAACATATAGTGTGGTGCACGTATTGTGTCTAATGAGAGAGAGAGTTCAACATATAGTGTGGTGCAACGTATGGTGTCTAATGAGAGAGAGGGCTCAACATATAGTGTGGTGCAACGTATGGTGTCTAATGAGAGAGAGAGTTCAACATATAGTGTGGTGCAACGTATGGTGTCTAATGAGAGAGAGGGTTCAACATATAGTGTGGTGCAACGTATGGTGTCTAATGAGAGAGAGGGCTCAACATATAGTGTGGTGCAACGTATGGTGTCTAATGAGAGAGAGGGCTCAACATATAGTGTGGTGCACTTATGGTGTCTAATGAGAGAGAGGGCTCAACATATAGTGTGGTGCAACGTATGGTGTCTAATGAGAGAGAGGGTTCAACATATAGTGTGGTGCAACGTATGGTGTCTAATGAGAGAGACGGCTCAACATATAGTGTGGTGCAACGTATGGTGTCTAATAAGAGAGAGAGTTCAACATATAGTGTGGTGCAACGTATGGTGTCTAATGAGAGAGAGGGTTCAACATATAGTGTGGTGCAACGTATGGTGTCTAATAAGAGAGAGGGTTCAACATATAGTGTGGTGCAACGTATGGTGTCTAATGAGAGAGAGGGTTCAACATATAGTGTGGTGCAACGTATGGTGTCTAATGAGAGAGAGAGGGCTCAACATATAGTGTGGTGCAACGTATGGTGTCTAATGAGAGAGAGAGTTCAACATATAGTGTGGTGCAACGTATGGTGTCTAATAAGAGAGAGGGTTCAACATATAGTGTGGTGCAACGTATGGTGTCTAATGAGAGAGAGGGTTCAACATATAGTGTGGTGCACTTATGGTGTCTAATGAGAGAGAGGGTTCAACATATAGTGTGGTGCAACGTATGGTGTCTAATGACAGAGAGAGTTCAACATATAGTGTGGTGCAACGTATGGTGTCTAATGAGAGAGAGGGTTCAACATATAGTGTGATGCAACGTATGGTGTCCAATGAGAGAGAGGGTTCAAGATATAGTGTGGTGCACTTATGGTGTCTAATGACAGAGAGAGTTCAACATATAGTGTGGTGCAACGTATGGTGTCTAATGAGAGAGAGGGTTCAACACATAGTGTGGTGCACTTATGGTGTCTAATGAGAGAGAGGGTTCAACATATAGTGTGGTGCAACGTATGGTGTCTAATAAGAGAGAGGGTTCAACATATAGTGTGGTGCAACGTATGGTGTCTAATGAGAGAGAGGGTTCAACATATAGTGTGGTGCAACGTATGGTGTCTAATGAGAGAGAGGGTTCAACATATAGTGTGGTGCACTATGGTGTCTAATGAGAGAGAGGGTTCAACATATAGTGTGATGCAACGTATGGTGTCTAATGAGAGAGAGGGTTCAACATATAGTGTGGTGCAACGTATGGTGTCTAATGAGAGAGAGGGTTCAACATATAGTGTGGTGCAACGTATGGTGTCTAATGAGAGAGAGGGTTCAACATATAGTGTGGTGCACTATGGTGTCTAATGAGAGAGAGAGTTCAACATATAGTGTGGTGCAACGTATGGTGTCTAATGAGAGAGAGGGTTCAACATATAGTGTGGTGCAACGTATGGTGTCTAATGAGAGAGAGGGTTCAACATATAGTGTGGTGCAACGTATGGTGTCTAATGAGAGAGAGGGTTCAACATATAGTGTGGTGCAACGTATGGTGTCTAATGAGAGAGAGGGCTCAACATATAGTGTGGTGCAACGTATGGTGTCTAATAAGAGAGAGGGTTCAACATATAGTGTGGTGCAACGTATGGTGTCTAATGAGAGAGAGGGTTCAACATATAGTGTGGTGCAACGTATGGTGTCTAATGAGAGAGAGGGTTCAAGATATAGTGTGGTGCAACGTATGGTGTCTAATGAGAGAGAGGGTTCAACATATAGTGTGGTGCAACGTATGGTGTCCAATGAGAGAGAGGGGCTCAACATATAGTGTGGTGCAACGTATGGTGTCTAATGAGAGAGAGAGTTCAACATATAGTGTGGTGCAACGTATGGTGTCTAATAAGAGAGAGGGTTCAACATATAGTGTGGTGCAACGTATGGTGTCTAATGAGAGAGAGGGTTCAACATATAGTGTGGTGCACTTATGGTGTCTAATGAGAGAGAGGGTTCAACATATAGTGTGGTGCAACGTATGGTGTCTAATGAGAGAGAGGGCTCAACATATAGTGTGTGGTGCAACGTATGGTGTCTAATGAGAGAGAGGGGGCTCAACATATAGTGTGGTGCAACGTATGGTGTCTCTAATAAGAGAGAGAGTTCAACATATAGTGTGGTGCAACGTATGGTGTCTAATGAGAGAGAGGGTTCAACATATAGTGTGGTGCAACGTATGGTGTCTAATAAGAGAGAGGGTTCAACATATAGTGTGGTGCAACGTATGGTGTCTAATGAGAGAGAGGGTTCAACATATAGTGTGGTGCAACGTATGGTGTCTAATGAGAGAGAGGGCTCAACATATAGTGTGGTGCAACGTATGGTGTGTCTAATGAGAGAGAGAGTTCAACATATAGTGTGGTGCAACGTATGGTGTCTAATAAGAGAGAGGGTTCAACATATAGTGTGGTGCAACGTATGGTGTCTAATGAGAGAGAGGGTTCAACATATAGTGTGGTGCACTTATGGTGTCTAATGAGAGAGAGGGTTCAACATATAGTGTGGTGCAACGTATGGTGTCTAATGACAGAGAGAGTTCAACATATAGTGTGGTGCAACGTATGGTGTCTAATGAGAGAGAGGGTTCAACATATAGTGTGATGCAACGTATGGTGTCCAATGAGAGAGAGAGTTCAACATATAGTGTGGTGCAACGTATGGTGTCTAATGAGAGAGAGGGTTCAACATATAGTGTGATGCAACGTATGGTGTCCAATGAGAGAGAGGGTTCAACATATAGTGTGATGCAACGTATGGTGTCTAATGAGAGAGAGAGTTCAACATATAGTGTGGTGCACGTATTGTGTCTAATGACTGAGAGAGGGTTCAACATATAGTGTGTGGTGCAACGTATGGTGTCTAATAAGAGAGAGGGTTCAACATATAGTGTGATGCAACGTATGGTGTCTAATGAGAGAGAGGGTTCAAGATATAGTGTGGTGCACTTATTGTGTCTAATGACAGAGAGAGTTCAACATATAGTGTGGTGCAACGTATGGTGTCTAATGAGAGAGAGGGTTCAACACATAGTGTGGTGCACTTATGGTGTCTAATGAGAGAGAGGGTTCAACATATAGTGTGGTGCAACGTATGGTGTCTAATAAGAGAGAGGGTTCAACATATAGTGTGGTGCAACGTATGGTGTCTAATGAGAGAGAGGGTTCAACATATAGTGTGGTGCACTATGGTGTCTAATGAGAGATAGGGTTCAACATATAGTGTGGTGCAACGTATGGTGTCCAATGAGAGAGAGGGTTCAACATATAGTGTGGTGCAACGTATGGTGTCTAATGAGAGAGAGGGTTCAACATATAGTGTGGTGCAACGTATGGTGTCTAATGAGAGAGAGGGTTCAACATATAGTGTGGTGCACTATGGTGTCTAATGAGAGAGAGGGTTCAACATATAGTGTGATGCAACGTATGGTGTCTAATGAGAGAGAGGGTTCAACATATAGTGTGGTGCAACGTATGGTGTCTAATGAGAGAGAGGGTTCAACATATAGTGTGGTGCAACGTATGGTGTCTAATGAGAGAGAGGGTTCAACATATAGTGTGGTGCAACGTATGGTGTCTAATGAGAGAGAGGGTTCAACATATAGTGTGGTGCAACGTATGGTGTCTAATGAGAGAGAGGGTTCAACATATAGTGTGGTGCAACGTATGGTGTCTAATGAGAGAGAGGGTTCAACATATAGTGTGGTGGTGCAACGTATGGTGTCTAATGAGAGAGAGGGGTTCAACATATAGTGTGGTGCAACGTATGGTGTCCAATGAGAGAGAGGGTTCAACATATAGTGTGTGATGCAACGTATGGTGTCTAATGAGAGAGAGGGCTCAACATATAGTGTGGTGCAACGTATGGTGTCTAATGAGAGAGGGTTCAACATATAGTGTGGTGCAACGTATGGTGTCCAATGAGAGAGAGGGCTCAACATATAGTGTGGTGCAACGTATGGTGTCTAATAAAAGAGAGGGTTTAACATATAGTGTGGTGCACTTATGGTGTCTAATGAGAGAGAGGGTTCAACATATAGTGTGGTGCAACGTATGGTGTCTAATAAGAGAGAGGGTTCAACATATAGTGTGGTGCAACGTATGGTGTCTAATGAGAGAGAGGGTTCAACATATAGTGTGATGCAACGTATGGTGTCCAATGAGAGAGAGGGTTCAACATATAGTGTGGTGCAACGTATGGTGTCTAATGAGAGAGAGGGTTCAACATATAGTGTGGTGCAACGTATGGTGTCTAATGAGAGAGAGGGTTCAACATATAGTGTGATGCAACGTATGGTGTCCAATGAGAGAGAGGGTTCAACATATAGTGTGGTGCAACGTATGGTGTCTAATGAGAGAGAGGGTTCAACATATAGTGTGATGCAACGTATGGTGTCCAATGAGAGAGAGGGTTCAACATATAGTGTGGTGCAACGTATGGTGTCTAATGAGAGAGAGGGTTCAACATATAGTGTGGTGCAACGTATGGTGTCTAATGAGAGAGAGGGTTCAACATATAGTGTGGTGCAACGTATGGTGTCTAATGACAGAGAGGGTTCAACATATAGTGTGGTGCACGTATGGTGTCTAATGAGAGAGAGGGTTCAACATATAGTGTGGTGCACTATGGTGTCTAATGAGAGAGAGGGTTCAACATATAGTGTGGTGCACGTATGGTGTCTAATGAGAGAGAGGGTTCAACATATAGTGTGGTGCACTATGGTGTCTAATGAGAGAGAGGGTTCAAGATATAGTGTGGTGCAACGTATGGTGTCTAATAAGAGAGAGGGTTCAACATATAGTGTGGTGCACTTATGGTGTCTAATGAGAGAGAGGGTTCAACATATAGTGTGGTGCAACGTATGCTGTCTAATGAGAGAGGGTTCAACATATAGTGTGGTGCAACGTATGGTGTCTAATGAGAGAGAGGGTTCAACACATAGTGTGGTGCAACGTATGGTGTCTAATGAGAGAGAGGGTTCAACATATAGTGTGGTGCACGTATGGTGTCTAAATGAGAGAGAGGGTTCAACATATAGTGTGGTGCAACGTATGGTGTCTAATAAGAGAGAGGGTTCAACATATAGTGTGATGCAACGTATGGTGTCTAATGAGAGAGAGAGTTCAACATATAGTGTGGTGCAACGTATGGTGTCTAATGAGAGAGAGGGCTCAACATATAGTGTGGTGCAACGTATGGTGTCTAATAAGAGAGAGGGTTCAACATATAGTGTGGTGCAACGTATGGTGTCTAATGAGAGAGAGGGTTCAACATATAGTGTGGTGCAACGTATGGTGTCTAATGAGAGAGAGGGTTCAACATATAGTGTGGTGCACTATGGTGTCTAATGAGAGAGAGGGTTCAACATATAGTGTGGTGCACTATGGTGTCTAATGAGAGAGAGGGTTCAACATATAGTGTGGTGCAACGTATGGTGTCTAATGAGAGAGAGAGGGTTCAACATATAGTGTGGTGCAACGTATGGTGTCTAATAAGAGAGAGGGTTCAACATATAGTGTGGTGCACTATGGTGTCTAATGAGAGAGAGGGTTCAACATATAGTGTGGTGCAACGTATGGTGTCTAATGAGAGAGAGGGTTCAACATATAGTGTGGTGCAACGTATGGTGTCGAATGAGAGAGAGGGTTCAACATATAGTGTGGGTGCACTATGGTGTCTAATGAGAGAGAGGGTTCAACATATAGTGTGGTGTGCACTATGGTGTGTCTAATGAGAGAGAGGGTTCAACATATAGTGTGGTGCAACGTATGGTGTCTAATGAGAGAGAGGGGTTCAACATATAGTGTGGTGCAACGTATGGTGTCTAATAAGAGAGAGGGTTCAACATATAGTGTGGTGCAACGTATGGTGTCTAATGAGAGAGAGGGTTCAAGATATAGTGTGGTGCACTATGGTGTCTAATGAGAGAGAGGGTTCAACATATAGTGTGGTGCACTATGGTGTCTAATGAGAGAGAGGGTTCAACATATAGTGTGGTGCACTTATGGTGTCTAATGAGAGAGAGGGTTCAACATATAGTGTGGTGCAACGTATGGTGTCTAATGAGAGAGAGGGTTCAACATATAGTGTGGTGCAACGTATGGTGTCTAATGAGAGAGAGGGTTCAACATATAGTGTGGTGCACTATGGTGTCTAATGAGAGAGAGGGTTCAACATATAGTGTGGTGCACTATGGTGTCTAATGAGAGAGAGGGTTCAACATATAGTGTGGTGCAACGTATGGTGTCTAATGAGAGAGAGGGTTCAACATATAGTGTGGTGCAACGTATGGTGTCTAATAAGAGAGAGGGTTCAACATATAGTGTGGTGCACTATGGTGTCTAATGAGAGAGAGGGTTCAACATATAGTGTGGTGCACTTATGGTGTCTAATGAGAGAGAGGGTTCAACATATAGTGTGGTGCAACGTATGGTGTCTAATGAGAGAGAGGGTTCAACATATAGTGTGGTGCACTTATGGTGTCTAATGAGAGAGAGGGTTCAACATATAGTGTGGTGCAACGTATGGTGTCTAATGAGAGAGAGGGTTCAACATATAGTGTGGTGCAACGTATGGTGTCTAATGAGAGAGAGGGTTCAACATATAGTGTGGTGCAACGTATGGTGTCTAATAAGAGAGAGGGTTTCAACATATAGTGTGATGCAACGTATGGTGTCTAATGAGAGAGAGGGTTCAACATATAGTGTGGTGCAACGTATGGTGTCTAATAAGAGAGAGGGTTCAACATATAGTGTGGTGCAACGTATGGTGTCTAATGACAGAGAGGGTTCAACATATAGTGTGGTGCACTTATGGTGTCTAATGACAGAGAGAGTTCAACATATAGTGTGGTGCAACGTATGGTGTCTAATGAGAGAGAGGGTTCAACATATAGTGTGGTGCAACGTATGGTGTCTAATAAGAGAGAGGGTTCAACATATAGTGTGATGCAACGTATGGTGTCTAATGAGAGAGAGGGTTCAACATATAGTGTGATGCAACGTATGGTGTCTAATGAGAGAGAGGGTTCAACATATAGTGTGATGCAACGTATGGTGTCTAATGAGAGAGAGGGTTCAACATATAGTGTGATGCAACGTATGGTGTCTAATGAGAGAGAGGGTTCAACATATAGTGTGGTGCAACGTATGGTGTCTAATGAGAGAGAGGGTTCAACATATAGTGTGGTGCAACGTATGGTGTCTAATGAGAGAGAGGGTTCAACATATAGTGTGGTGCACTATGGTGTCTAATGAGAGAGAGGGTTCAACATATAGTGTGGTGCACGTATGGTGTCTAATAAGAGAGAGGGTTCAACATATAGTGTGATGCAACGTATGGTGTCTAATGAGAGAGAGGGTTCAACATATAGTGTGGTGCAACGTATGGTGTCTAATGAGAGAGAGGGTTCAACATATAGTGTGGTGCAACGTATGGTGTCTAATGAGAGAGAGGGTTCAACATATAGTGTGGTGCAACGTATGGTGTCTAATGAGAGAGAGGGTTCAACATATAGTGTGGTGCAACGTATGGTGTCTAATAAGAGAGAGGGTTCAACATATAGTGTGGTGCAACGTATGGTGTCTAATAAGAGAGAGGGTTCAACATATAGTGTGGTGCAACGTATGGTGTCTAATAAGAGAGAGAGTTCAACATATAGTGTGGTGCAACGTATGGTGTCTAATGAGAGAGAGAGGTTCAACATATAGTGTGGTGCAACGTATGGTGTCTAATGAGAGAGAGGGTTCAACATATAGTGTGGTGCAACGTATGGTGTCTAATGAGAGAGAGGGTTCAACATATAGTGTGGTGCAACGTATGGTGTCTAATGAGAGAGAGGGGTTTCAACATATAGTGTGGTGCAACGTATGGTGTCTAATAAGAGAGAGGGTTCAACATATAGTGTGGTGCAACGTATGGTGTCTAATGAGAGAGAGGTTCAACATATAGTGTGGTGCAACGTATGGTGTCTAATGAGAGAGAGGGTTCAACATATAGTGTGGTGCAACGTATGGTGTCTAATGAGAGAGAGGGTTCAACATATAGTGTGTGTGGTGCAACGTATGGTGTCTAATGAGAGAGAGGGTTCAACATATAGTGTGGTGCAACGTATGGTGTCTAATAAGAGAGAGGGTTCAACATATAGTGTGGTGCAACGTATGGTGTCTAATGAGAGAGAGGGTTCAAGATATAGTGTGGTGCACTTATGGTGTCTAATGAGAGAGAGGGTTCAACATATAGTGTGGTGCAACGTATGGTGTCTAATGAGAGAGAGGGTTCAACATATAGTGTGGTGCAACGTATGGTGTCTAATGAGAGAGAGGGTTCAAGATATAGTGTGGTGCACTTATGGTGTCTAATAAGAGAGAGGGTTCAACATATAGTGTGGTGCAACGTATGGTGTCTAATGAGAGAGAGGGTTCAACATATAGTGTGGTGCACTTATGGTGTCTAATGACAGAGAGGGTTCAACATATAGTGTGGTGCAACGTATGGTGTCTAATGAGAGAGAGGGTTCAACATATAGTGTGATGCAACGTATGGTGTCCAATGAGAGAGAGGGTTCAACATATAGTGTGGTGCAACGTATGGTGTCTAATGAGAGAGAGGGTTCATCATATAGTGTGGTGCAACGTATGGTGTCTAATGAGAGAGAGGGTTCAACATATAGTGTGGTGCAACGTATGGTGTCTAATGAGAGAGAGGGCTCAACATATAGTGTGGTGCAACGTATGGTGTCTAATGAGAGAGAGGGTTCAACATATAGTGTGGTGCAACGTATGGTGTCTAATGAGAGAGAGGGTTCAACATATAGTGTGGTGCAACGTATGGTGTCTAATAGAGAGAGGGTTCAACATATAGTGTGGTGCACTATGGTGTCTAATGAGAGAGAGGGTTCAACATATAGTGTGGTGCACGTATGGTGTCTAATAAGAGAGAGGGTTCAACATATAGTGTGGTGCAACGTATGGTGTCTAATGAGAGAGAGGGTTCAACATATAGTGTGGTGCAACGTATGGTGTCTAATGAGAGAGAGGGTTCAACATATAGTGTGGTGCAACGTATGGTGTCTAATGAGAGAGAGGGTTCAACATATAGTGTGGTGCAACGTATGGTGTCTAATGAGAGAGAGGGTTCAACATATAGTGTGGTGCAACGTATGGTGTCTAATGAGAGAGAGGGTTCAACATATAGTGTGTGGTGCAACGTATGGTGTCTAATGAGAGAGAGGGTTCAACATATAGTGTGGTGCAACGTATGGTGTCTAATGAGAGAGAGGGCTCAACATATAGTGTGGTGCAACGTATGGTGTCTAATAAGAGAGAGAGGGTTCAACATATAGTGTGGTGCAACGTATGGTGTCTAATAAGAGAGAGGGTTCAACATATAGTGTGGTGCAACGTATGGTGTCCAATGAGAGAGAGGGCTCAACATATAGTGTGGTGCAACGTATGGTGTCTAATAAGAGAGAGGGTTTAACATATAGTGTGGTGCACTTATGGTGTCTAATGAGAGAGAGGGTTCAACATATAGTGTGGTGCAACGTATGGTGTCTAATGAGAGAGAGGGTTCAAACATATAGTGTGGTGCAACGTATGGTGTCTAATGAGAGAGAGGGCTCAACATATAGTGTGGTGCAACGTATGGTGTCTAATGAGAGAGAGGGTTCAACATATAGTGTGGTGCAACGTATGGTGTCTAATGAGAGAGAGGGTTCAACATATAGTGTGGTGCAACGTATGGTGTCTAATGAGAGAGAGGGTTCAACATATAGTGTGGTGCAACGTATGGTGTCTAATAAGAGAGAGGGTTCAACATATAGTGTGGTGCAACGTATGGTGTCTAATAAGAGAGAGGGTTCAACATATAGTGTGGTGCAACGTATGGTGTCTAATAAGAGAGAGGGTTCAACATATAGTGTGGTGCAACGTATGGTGTCTAATGAGAGAGGGTTCAACATATAGTGTGGTGCACGTATGGTGTCTAATGAGAGAGAGAGTTCAACATATAGTGTGGTGCAACGTATGGTGTCTAATGAGAGAGAGGGTTCAAGATATAGTGTGGTGCAACGTATGGTGTCTAATGAGAGAGAGGGTTCAACATATAGTGTGGTGCAACGTATGGTGTCTAATGAGAGAGAGGGTTCAACATATAGCGTGGTGCAACGTATGGTGTCTAATGAGAGAGAGGGTTCAACATATAGTGTGGTGCAACGTATGGTGTCTAATGAGAGAGAGGGTTTCAACATATAGTGTGGTGCAACGTATGGTGTCTAATGAGAGAGAGGGTTCAACATATAGTGTGGTGCAACGTATGGTGTCTAATGAGAGAGAGGGTTCAACATATAGTGTGGTGCAACGTATGGTGTCTAATAAGAGAGAGGGTTCAACATATAGTGTGGTGCAACGTATGGTGTCTAATAAGAGAGAGGGTTCAACATATAGTGTGGTGCAACGTATGGTGTCTAATGAGAGAGAGGGTTCAACATATAGTGTGGTGCACGTATGGTGTCTAATGAGAGAGAGGGTTCAACATATAGTGTGGTGCACTTATGGTGTCTAATGAGAGAGAGGGTTCAACATATAGTGTGGTGCAACGTATGGTGTCTAATGAGAGAGAGGGTTCAACATATAGTGTGATGCAACGTATGGTGTCCAATGAGAGAGAGGGTTCAACATATAGTGTGGTGCAACGTATGGTGTCTAATGAGAGAGAGGGTTCAACATATAGTGTGGTGCAACGTATGGTGTCTAATGAGAGAGAGGGTTCAACATATAGTGTGGTGCAAACGTATGGTGTCTAATGAGAGAGAGGGTTCAACATATAGTGTGGTGCAACGTATGGTGTCTAATGAGAGAGAGGGTTCAACATATAGTGTGGTGCAACGTATGGTGTCTAATGAGAGAGAGGGTTCAACATATAGTGTGGTGCAACGTATGGTGTCTAATGAGAGAGAGGGTTCAACATATAGTGTGGTGCAACGTATGGTGTCTAATGAGAGAGAGGGGTTTCAACATATAGTGTGGTGCAACGTATGGTGTCTAATGAGAGAGAGGGTTCAACATATAGTGTGGTGCACTATGGTGTCTAATGAGAGAGAGGGTTCAACATATAGTGTGGTGCAACGTATGGTGTCTAATGAGAGAGAGGGTTCAACATATATAGTGTGGTGCACGTATGGTGTCTAATGAGAGAGAGGGTTCAACATATAGTGTGGTGCAACGTATGGTGTCTAATGAGAGAGAGGGTTCAACATATAGTGTGGTGCAACGTATGGTGTCTAATGAGAGAGAGGGTTCAACATATAGTGTGGTGCAACGTATGGTGTCTAATGAGAGAGAGGGTTCAACATATAGTGTGGTGCAACGTATGGTGTCTAATGAGAGATAGGGTTCAACATATAGTGTGGTGCACGTATGGTGTCTAATGAGAGATAGGGTTCAACATATAGTGTGGTGCAACGTATGGTGTCTAATGAGAGATAGGGTTCAACATATAGTGTGGTGCAACGTATGGTGTCTAATGAGAGATAGGGTTCAACATATAGTGTGGTGCAACGTATGGTGTCTAATGAGAGAGAGGGTTCAACATATAGTGTGGTGCAACGTATGGTGTCTAATGAGAGAGAGGGCTCAACATATAGTGTGGTGCAACGTATGGTGTCTAATGAGAGAGAGGGCTCAACATATAGTGTGGTGCAACGTATGGTGTCTAATGAGAGATAGGGTTCAACATATAGTGTGGTGCAACGTATGGTGTCTAATGAGAGAGAGGGTTCAACATATAGTGTGGTGCAACGTATGGTGTCTAATGAGAGAGAGGGTTCAACATATAGTGTGGTGCAACGTATGGTGTCTAATAAGAGAGAGGGTTCAACATATAGTGTGGTGCAACGTATGGTGTCTAATGAGAGAGAGGGTTCAACATATAGTGTGGTGCAACGTATGGTGTCTAATGAGAGAGAGGGTTCAACACATAGTGTGGTGCACGTATGGTGTCTAATGAGAGAGAGCACTTATGGTGTCTAATGAGAGAGAGGGCTCAACCTATAGTGTAGTGCATGTATGGTGTCTAATGAGAGAGAGAGTTCGACGTATAGTGTGGTGCACTTATTGTGTCTAATGAGAGAGAGGGCTCATTGACAACCTACAGTGTAGTGCATGTATGGTGTCCAATGAGAGAGAGGGCTGAACATACTGTTAGTTTAATGCTTCTATCATGTTATATTTTCAGGGCAAACCGAGCATTCTGGGTGAATCTTCAACCAGCGACTGGTCGGCCATTTTCTCCAGCATATTCAAAGCCATCGGGAGAATGGTTAAGCAAGAAGTAGTGTGTCTAGTTATATCAATAGTCCCTTTTCGCTTTCACAGATCCCGTTGTAAAACCGCTGTACTTATTGACAACAGACGCATTTGTACAGGGTTAGCCTCGAGTCAGTGTAAATTATTCACAAATATCAACAAGAACACGAATTTTTTTTGACATGAATCGAGGCTAACCTGTACAAATGCGTCTTTTGTCAAGGACGGCGGTCATCTCTAAACAACGCGAAACTGGAGTATTAAAACCGTTTATGAACATTCAAGGTCGCGAGTTTTCTCAGTTGAGCGATTTCGCCAACTCAATGTTCATCAGTCCTCTTCCCCAGGACCCTCTCGTCACGTTATGACAAAGTCACATCGGAATGCTCGAGTAAAGAGATGAGAGGTCCCAGTGGACGAGGTTATAGCATGTTCAAATGCCCTATTATACAGTCAATGTCATTAAGGTTATCCACCTCGGAAAAGCACATTTACACATTTACACATTTGCACATTTACACATTTGCAACATCACGTGTAATATTCGTTTTGCGCGCATGGACCCAGAGTCAATAGATTCAGTATAAGTATACTGCCACAAGAATGCTGCGGCCTTATACAGAACATTTCAGGTGGAGAGTTGTATTTCAGCGCTTGTAAAAGTGTAAATGTGTAAATGTGCAAATGTGTAAATGTGTAAATGTGTAAATGTGTAAATGTGCTTTTCCGAGGTGGACAACCTTAATGACATTGACTGTATTCCCAGTTGAACTATTGCGTTTTTAAAACTCGGTGTTAGAAAGCAACGAACAACGATCGGATCGGATAACGGAAAGCGGCAGAGAATTGCATTTTCATTCCATTTTAAATAACTAGTATTTAATTAATGGGTTCTTTTTCGAAGTCAAAATATGGCGTGCGTGGACGTCAAACTGTCATCAGTTTTCTTGCTCAAAACCTCCATTTTTAAGATCGATAAATACTCTCTAAACGTTCTAAATATCTGTAAATTGAAAGTAACGTCTAGATACTTCAAGAAAATGATGCGAAAATGCTTTACACATGAGACCAAACTCCATACTACATGTGACGTGCTACTTAATGTACAGGTACTGAGTTAAAGTGCCTATCACCCCTGTGAGATTGTTTTAAAAATCGATTCAATATATGCTGAATAGTTGGTGGGTTCAGTATTTTGTGATTTGAACCTTGCGTTTATGAGTTATAGAGGTTTGAAATCTCAATATGCAAATTTGATGACGTCTACCCAGGAACATTTATTATACAAAAACGCCCTTGTGCTGATTATTGACATTTGAAAACTTACAGAATATTTTCACAGTCTTTATAAATGATTTTATAACTTTTCCACCATTTCAAAAAATAAGTTCTTCTTGAAAAAGTCTAAATAAGTTATGGCAAAAGCCTGGGTAGACGTCATCAAATTTGCATATTGAGATTTCAAACCTCTATAACTCATAAACGCAAGGTTCAAATCACAAAATACTGAACCCACCAACTATTCAGCATATATTGAATCGATTTTTAAAACAATCTCACAGGGGTTAGTGGCACTTTAACTATTTTATCGATATATCTGAGTTTCTTGACTGATTTCGGGTGGTCATGCCTTACCGCAAAGATTGATCGTAGACGGGTTGAACATTAGAATAATCTAAAAGTTATCCGTGCGTTAAATATCTAAAAATATGACCTCGGATGGGAACATTACAAGAACATTGGAACACTGACAGAAGAGGCCCTACCATAAAACGAATACCATAATAAATGTGTTGACAATTAATTCACGTTCTACAAATTATGACGAAGATATTGTCGAAAATCTTCGACCGAGCGATTTTTCCCAGAGAAGTTACTGGAATTTTTCAAAACAGGAAACATGACTTTAATGAATTATGTTGTGGAAATTGTGGAGATTTCGGCTCAATTTCGAGATAACTAGCTTTGAAGATTGGGATAATTGAGTATTCCAGACATCATACCCAAGTTTATCTTCGTTTATTTGAAGTTGATTTGGTGTTGATGAAAGCTAAAATATAATAATATACATTCCATATGTATAAGAATTGACTAAATGTATTTACTTTCCCTTACATCTTCTTCGCGACTGAGCTTGCAACGTCGACAAACTGTTTACTCCATGTCAGCTGGCCGCCATGTTGTCCAAAATAGAGTATTTAGCACAACAAAAGAACAGGAATTTGATATCAAATAAAGGCATAATACTCTAATATTTCGATCAATGAAATAACTTTAAGGCACAAAGATAGCATTAAGAATTCATTTCTGCGTGTTCAGTACATACAATTCTCGTAATACGTCCGCAAAAACTGTAAACATTGGAACCAAACAACTTGTGTCGAGTACATCTTGTATTCATCTGACTGTGGCGACGCATGCGCACACAAAAGTCCCTCCTGTTGACCAAGAGTTAATTGTCGATGTTGTTTATAATCTAGAAACAACTCAAGAATGCGGAAAATGGATTAGAAGTTGCGGTACAAAGTCTAGGTAATGTTTCAAATCATTTGATTCAGTGATAAACCTTTCAGTACGAATATGTCTAAAAATATGTCTACTGTTTAAAAAGATCTATATTTGATTGTGGTTTTAAAATCAAACACAGAGCTTAAAAGTGCAAATCAAATGGAAAGATTTAGTTCATTGGAGCGATTCTCATTAACTTGATTGAAATTACTTATATAATATATTCAAAAGGGTCATAAAATACTTATGACAAAAGAGCAGCAGAGAACAACAGCAAAGAGATGCATTTTATTCATGTTCTTTTCAGTCTCGATCAGGATACTGTATGGGCCATAAGAGGGACTGTTCGAAGTCTACCCGAAACTAGTCAACTCTCTTATTGCGCGGCACTCTTTGAAAACGACGCAAAATACAATAGATTCTATTGTTATGCATATATATAGTTGCGAGGTATTCTGAAGTTTAGCCCCAAGAAGTAATTATAGTTGTTTGCGTGAATACCTAGTGCGACTACTGTGCATTCACTAGAGCGGTTTTTTATCTAACAGGAACATTAATTATCACTGCGTTTTGCGCGCTTAGCACGTACTGTAAGTGGTTAAGTTTAATTATAACCGATTAAAAATGAAGCATCCATCGCAAGTTTGTTGGTTTGTCAGCTTCTTCGATATTAGTGCTGCCTGACTGAGTTAGCAATTAATGGTGCTCATTTATAACCGATACAAACATCGAGTAATACGAAAGTGTTTTAATGCAGTTCTGAAAAGTTATTGTGAAACTATAAAAGTAATGACGCTTTAATTCATTTGTATTCAAATATGGTTCTAAATTTAATTTAGCTGACTTCATTGAATAATTCTTCAAGGGTCTAACTGATCACTACAGTATGTGGTTCTAGTTGTGAACACTTTTTGCACTTAATGATATTTCTCGTCAACATATGGTACGATTATCCTGAACCTTTGCTATAAATTAGCTCTACACTTCAGCTAACATGTGATTAAGTTTCGTTGTATTCATTATTGAACTTTTCTAAATATATTTTATTATATCATGTCCGTTGGTAGTTCTAATTGTGAACAGATGTTTGTAATTGTGAACACTTTTGGCTTGCTTTTTAATGGCTTAATATTGTGTATTATTATCGATTTCTAGCCTTGCAATTCGATGTACAAGTTCCAAGTTGTCTTAAATGAATATTTATGTTCGTGTTATTTCGATACGAATGATAGAAAAATATTAAAACGAAGTGAAGTCAGACGGCAACGCTAAATTACTGACGTGTTCGCATTTTCATTGATGCGCGCAAATGTGTATCACAAACGCGGACTTCTTATACAAATTTCCTTCTCGATATTTGCTATTGTACCAGTGCAGGTACATTGGCGGCAATTTTACTCTATATCTCAAGAACTGCATATGTTATGAAGTGCCAAGTTATGCGTGCTTACAATTGGATGCACATCGCAAAAACACGCACAATTTTTCATTCCGATACTGCTAGTTCATTTTCAACACTTTTCGATTTATTGTTTTGTAAAGAAAAGTGTTATTATTTACCTTTTAGCTCATATAAAAACAAACTCCAAACTTTGCATTTTTAGAAAGAAAATATGCGAACTTTGCCACTGAGAATCGGGCTGAGAATCTTAAAGGCGCGCTTAAAATTCGAATTTGTAAACAACAGTCGTCAGCTTACTTTGAATCAAAGTTAAAATTTTGCGCGGAATAAATGTCAGGAAGCCCAAAATAGCATTGAATGATTGAAAATAAATCAATATTTGCTCGGGTAAAATATTTTTGTCGATTTTAACTTTACGGTATAAAAACGGCACCCAAAGTGTTCACAATTAGAACTGTTCACAATTAGAACCACATACTGTAGTTAAAATCTTTTTTCGATATACTCAGAGGGAAGTACTATATTTTTATGATTCTTTAGAGGTGTCATCTACTCAACCCAAACATCCAGCTCCATACATTACCTTTTATTTTGTGAGTCAAAATATCTCAATGTTTTGTTCAGATAACAGCTCTGCTTTGAAGAAAACTGTACTGGTCAGACAATCAATCCTAAGCACAAACAATATAAATGTAAGAAAACTCCTTCACACAATTCAAACTTTTAGCTTTCGGCATAGAAATGAAATAATTCAAGAAGCTAAACACAAATAAATGTATGAAGCGAAGCAGTGTTGATCGGTTCGGGTTGAGTACATGGCCTCACTGACACTTCTAAAAATTCATAAAAATGTAATATATACTTCCCATAGGAATTTTGAGAAAACACATTAACCAGTAATTATATGGCTCTTTGAGGTTATTTCAGTGAAGTTTCAGCTAAATTAAATTTCGAACGATTTTCGTCAGAGTCCCCCTTTCAAACCCGGACTTAATTGAACTCTCGACATCTAACAACTATATCCATATTAATAATAATGATAGTAATGAAATAAATAATATAAATTAAACACAAAATATATCGCTCGCATTGTTTTCAGGTGGCTTATATATATCCGCATGATATTTACAAATTATAAAGTAGTTTCACTAATCCATTGCATGGTATCACTTGACTTGAACAAGACGTGCGAAACACATTTATTCAGTTGATAGACAGACAATATCACGAAACAATACCACTCAGGGCGACAGTGGCTTTGGCCGAGTGCGGACCGCTCCCACATTTGTCCAAATGCGTAACTAATGAGATGTAGGGTTAGTTGGATATCAATCATCCATTCGATTCAATCAACACCATTATTTCTTAAACAAAGCAAGTGAACGCGGAAAATACCTAAAGCCATTTCCTATTGTTGTTAATATATTTATTGTATGTGTGTGCGTGTGTGTGTGTGTGTGTGGGCGGGGGTTGGGGGGGAGGGGGGAGGAGGGGGGNATTACACCGGCCAAGATCGAGCGTGTAGGTTGTAAATTCTGTGTAAATATGAGGGGGTTATGTAAACTACTAGAATGATAGGCGGTTGTAAAATGTTGTAAGTATCATAAAGTGGGACGGATTGGAAAATAACATCAACGTTTAACGTTACGCCCAGCAATTTTGCAAACCCCTCTCCCCCCTACTTTCATCTTATATGTCTAAAAATAAAATCGCGCAAGAATGTAAACAATATCTATCCGGCGTGACTGACATGATCCTTCTACGATGCAATGCCATACAAGTTATCAGTAGGATGAGGTCTTTCACCCAGAAGGGTGCATCGATTAAGTCAGTTCAGCTTCAGGTAACCAAGTTGTTTTCAATTCAGTTTGTTTTGATCAGAATCGATGTTCTCTCCTCTATCTTCTTCTTCGTCATCGTTTTCTTCTTACGCAAAATGATTTTCCGTTCCTATCTTTCAATTTTCTTGCATGTTTTCCATGTCGTCTTCTTGTCGTCCTTTTTCGACTTGGGCAAAATTGGTGCGTTCTTCTTCTTGATCTTCTTCTCGTTTCAACCTCTTCTCGTTTTAACCGTTTTGTCCTCTTTTTTTCAGTCAAAATAAAGTCCCAACGTTTTGATTTCTCATCTTAATCATGATGAAAGTCATTACAATATTGTTCGTGTTTGCAACCTTTTCGTCTTTTCTTCCTGCAGTCCAAGGTATGTCATATTGGTAATACTGAAATTAATAAATGAACCAAGTAGAAAAAATGAGCTTTTGTTGAAATTTGAGATTTACATGAAAGACTTGTAAAGGTATTGGCATAGTCCTTTTAAAATAAATGATGATGCAAGGACGCGGCTCTCAATTCAATATCAAGACTAGGACTTATTTTAAAAAATGAATTATTCAGGACAAACATGTAATGAATGAATACTAACAACAAGCTTAGCAGCGTCGTTGGATTTATCTTCCCTAGATAGCATTTATACAGATAACTCTCCTTGGAAATTGTTGGCTGCCATTATTCAAAACGTCATATGAGTTGTAACACTGTGCTTTCAGGGTCAATAGACACCATTTAATATTCAAATCTGTGAGAATGAACTGGGAACTTAATCACACCAGTCATACACGATACATAAATATGTAGAATCGTGAAATATCATTCACTTTGTAGTTGGGAATCATGTTATAGCAATTAATATCTGACCATCTCTTTGAAGAGTGTGTTTAAAAATAAATAAACATACCAAATTCTGTGCTATTGAAAAGTTTAAAACTTGAGTAGCTAGGTTTAATGTTAGTCGCGTGACAGTAAATGTACATGCATTTATTTAGTTTCTAATAAGTTTCATTACGAAATCGAAATAATTACGGAATGGCGAAAATTCTTGTAAAATTAGAAATGTTGGGCTCGTACTATTTATTATGTTAGTTGTAATATTATGTGTCTTGGGGACCCACCCATGCATGGGACTGCGTGCCGGCCCCTGCTTTATCTTGGGGGAACCCCAGGTCGACAGCACGTTTGTCTTGTGCTACGTTTCAGTACAAGTTAGAGTCAGAGGAGGAGTTAATTTATCTGTCTATTTAGTTCTTTATAGTTCTCTAGTACCAGTTATTTAGTTTTCATATCAAACTTATGTTATACAAAAGGTGATTGTTTCACATATGGAGATGAGGCGACGGCGGTCTATCCGATAAAACAGCATGATTTTGACTACATTTTTGCTTTTTACTGCACGGTTAAAATCAAAATCAAAAACCTACCATCAAAAAATAAAAGAAGAATATGTAAGGAATGAATAAGCTAGCAATTCAAGCAAAAATAAATATATTTGACCGCGTCATTTTCCGTTTCTTCAAAGTCAATCGAACTGAAATCTCTGAAGAGATATAGGAGAGCGTGACATACGCTGCACACAAAATCCCTCTGAATCGCTTGGGAATTTTGTCAATCAAAAACCTACCGCCAGATTCTAATGCTCTGTAATTGTACGCGCATTTTGATATAAAATGCATGTATATTAAACTTAATTAAGCTGCGTCAAAATGAAATCTAAAACAATTTGTTTGGATGGTGCTCTGTATCCCGGTCTGTATGTAGAAGCTACATAGGCGAATTCGCAAATAAATTATGGCTCGGAAAGGACGTTTTTTGAAGGCAATTTCCTATATTTTCACACGAGATCAATAAGTTAGTTCGAATTTGTGATATATTTTCCCGTATAATAACATATGCAGCTTTTCATCCTCTCTTATATTTTAGCTACCTGATTTACACATTGTCAAAGGAAAAAGATGAATTCAGAAATGATAAACCAGTCACGTACGAATCTGCTTTATTTAGCGGTCATGTAGTGAACAAATTGCTGGATCAATCGGGCCTCAAATTAAACGTGCTTTAGTAAACAAAGCATTAACAAAAAACGTTGTCCGCGTGATACTGGATCCCAACAGGAGCAAATATTCCATGATGCAGGACATAAGTTTGATATGTATAGTTCTTTATAGTTCTCTAGTACCAGTTTTTTAGTTTTTTAGTTCTTTATAGTTCTCTAGTACCAGTTATTTAGTTATTTAGTTCTTTATAGTTCTCTAGTACCAGTTATTTAGTTATTTAGTTCTTTATAGTTCTTTACCAGTATTTAGTTTTTCTTTATAGTTCTCTAGTAGTACTTTATAGTTCTCTAGTACCAGTTATTTAGTTTCTCTAGTTTATTTAGTTCTTTATAGTTCTCTAGTACCAGTTATTTAGTTTTTTAGTTCTTTAGTTCTTTATAGTTCTTTAGTTCTTTAGTACCAGTACCAGTTATTTAGTTTTTTAGTTTTTAGTTCTTAGTACCAGTAGTTCTTTATAGTTCTCTAGTACCAGTTATTTAGTTATTTAGTTCTTTATAGTTCTCTAGTACCAGTTATTTAGTTTTTTAGTTCTTTATAGTTCTCTAGTACCAGTTATTTAGTTATTGCGACCAGTGAGCGAGCCCCAGCGAGCGAACTAGGAGCAAAACTAATCTTTGGTTGGGCTTCCTGTGTATTCAGATTAGCTCGATTCTCGATTTGTGTTTTTCAGTGGGTGGAGAAAGATTTTTTTCTTTTTGCCCTGACGTTATATCGTACGTTCCCGTCGTTCATTTGGGCATTTGTGATCAGTTTCAGAGTGGATTCGAAGCCTTTTTGCTTTTTAGTTCTTTATAGTTCTCTAGTACCAGTTATTTTATTTAGTTGTTGTGTGCTAAGTCGCTGCACTGATTGTCACTGTTATAAAGTGGACACCGTATAAATGTTCTTTTATAGTTCGGTAGTAACTTCGAGGGGAAGGCAATGTTATTTTTTATTAGTCTTTCAAACCAAGTCAAGATGCAGAGACATATAAATGCTAGCTCTTGGAAACCAAGTCATCCCAGATGCAGAGACATTGTCACTGAATTATCTGCCTAACAGCTCGTTCGTTTTATATCGTGCCGCCAACCGTACCAAACTTTATTCTAAATTCTAGTACCAGTTATTTAGTTACTTTGAGTTCTTTATTTTTAGTCTCTCTAGTACCGTCGGAGTTGGCTTATTTATGTCAATAGTTTTTTTGCAGTTCTTTATAGTTCTCTAGTACCAGTTCATTTTTAGTACATGGATTTCAGTTTTCTTTATAGTTTTTTAGTTCTTTATAGTTCTAGTACCAGTTATTTAGTTTTTTAGTTAGTTCTTTACCAGTTATTTAGTTCTTTAGTTCTCTAGTACCAGTTATTTAGTTATTTAGTTCTTTATAGTTCTCTAGTACCAGTTATTTAGTTCTTTAGTTCTTTATAGCAGTCTCTAGTACCAGTTATTTAGTTTTTTAGTTCTTTATAGTTCTCTAGTTCTTTATAGTTCTCTAGTACCAGTTATTTAGTTTTTAGTACCAGTTCTTTAGTAGTTCTTTATAGTTCTCTAGTACCAGTTATTTAGTTTTTTAGTTCTTTATAGTTCATAGTACAGTTAGTTCTTTTATTAGTTGTTTTTAGTTTTTTAGTTTAAGAGAGGTTTTTTAGACTGTAAAATTCGAAGAAAAGTGAATTTAAGAGAGGTTGACTGTAAAATTCGAAGAAAATGAAAGAAAGACGGAAAATGAGGATTAGCTGATTTCAATCACGTTTTGGTCATAGTTTGTGTTAGAGGACTAAATTAAATCCACGGCATTAGTTTCTTAAAATATCATAATGCCGGCAATCTACAGGCCATGCAAATTTGGTGTATTGAGGAGGCCTGGGGCGAGAAGTGAAAATAGGAAATTTAGGGTATGTTTCAAGGGTCGTTACTCGTACGCAATAAGGATATTAGAACAAAAAACACATTTGGTATTATATTTGATCTATTTCTAATAAATCTAGCACAATTTTTTCTTCAAAACGTTAAATTTTCGAAGAATCTACAGCTCTATTTTGAGAAAGGGTTTTTGTCTAAGAAAAAATATGAAAATATTGTATTTGAAGAGTAAGTTTTGGCGAAACGTCTGATCATCCAGCGGACTTGATTCTTAGTATTTATAGAGTTCGAAGTATAAGAAAGCTTGTGAAATCAAGTTTTTCCTGGGTAATTTCATAGAAAGTTTGAAAAATCCAGTCAAATTCTCTGAAAATCACACACACAAAAAATATTGTTTTTGCATTTTATTCTGGAAATAAAGGAAATTTGACATTTGAGCAAAGAATACCAATACAACAAGACAGTTGTGATGCTTGGTTTATTATTTAGGAGGATCAAGGAGATTGAACATTATTGTTTTTGAAGAAATTGTGTGTCACAATTAGTCACTTTGGAAACGAGTAAAGGACTGGGAACGAGTTTTTAGAATTAATCTAATTAAGAATTGAACCCCATCACAAGAAAGAGCATGTCAGCATTAGTAAGTTTACAAAGTTTCGATAGGTTCAGTTAGATATTGAACGAATAACAGCTTTCCAAACATCTCGAAATTTACCGCAAAGAAGTGTATATGTGTCCCCTGTAACCATAGCCTCGACTAAAGCCCCGGTCAAACGTAAACGCAAGTCGCTGCAAGTTCATGCAAGTTTTGACTTGCGTAGACGTTTGATCGCTATTAAACTTGCAGGGACTTGCATCGACGCTATACGGGGACGTGCCGCTGGAGAGGGTATGATTTTTGGCCTCTCTGTCCTGAACAGGGTAGAACAGGGTATATGATTTTATGTGAGTCTGTCCTAAACAGGGTATGGTAATGCACGATTGTCGTCGTTAAATATGGTTTTATCCGGTATTTAGCCATATATCTGAGATCCGAGATTTGCCGGTCTTTAGCAGGTCATCAGTCAATGAAAACGCGTTAGAATTGTGTGTATTTTGTCCTTCGTCCTAAACAGGGTCCTAAAATAGAGGGTACGTGTTGTCCTAGACAGGGTATGTATTTTAGATTATTTTTGTCCCAAACAGGGTCAGGTTTTCAAACCCTCAGCGGCACCCCTATACCCAAACATGGGAGGTTTCTTGGTGTTGCAGAACAACAGATGACTTAGACAATGAACACAAAGAACGAGAAGAATGAACTTAATTGAACCAAAACAATACCCTGCACACAAAGAAACCTAACCAAAAATACAATGCAGACTGTAGCACCAAGAAACACCCCAAGCATGGGTCAAGTACCTCCCCCCCCCCCCCCCCCCCCCCCCCCCCCCCCCCCCCCGTTTCACCGTTTCACCGGCAAACGCCAACGCATGCGCAATGCGCAAGTCACTGAAAGTGTCTTCGCAATTCAGCCGAACGAATAAACCACAGTTAGCTGGAGTAAAGAAACATATGAACTTAATTGCATCAACTTGCGTTCACCGTTTGACCGGCTACTGGAGGAGGCTGCTCTAACCATACATTTCTTTGCAGTTTTTGAATGTCTGCAGTTCATTTACTACTTGACCAAACCCTATCAAACTCCTGAAACTTACCAATTCTGATATGCTCTTTCTTGTGATGGGCCGTTCATTTTTCAATTATATTAATTTTAAAAACTCGTTCCCAGTCCTTTACTCATTTCCAAAATGGCTAATTGGGTACCTTTTGCGGTCGGGATATAGCGTACCTTTTGCGGTCGGGATATAGGGTACCTTTTGCGGTCGGGATATAGCGTACCTTTTGCGGTCGGGATATAGGGTCCCTTTTGCGGTTGGGATATAGCGTACCTTTTGCGGTCGGGATATAGCGTACCTTTTGCGGTCGGGATATAGGGTACCTTTTGCGGTTAGGATATAGGGTCCCTTTTGCGGTCGGGATATAGCGTACCTTTTGCGGTCGGGATATAGGGTACCTTTTGCGGTCGGGATATAGGGTACCTTTTGCGGTCGGGATATAAGGTACCTTTTGCGGTCGGGATAAAGGGTACCTTTTGCGGTCGGGATATAGGGTACCTTTTGCGGCGGGGTATAGCGTACCTTTTGCGGTCGGGATATAAGGTACCTTTTGCGGTTAGGATATAGGGTCCCTTTTGCGGTCGGGATATAGGGTACCTTTTGCGGTCGGGATATAGCGTACCTTTTGCGGTCGGGATATAGGGTACCTTTTGCGGTCGGGATATAGGGTACCTTTTGCGGTCGGGGTATAGCGTACCTTTTGCGGTCGGGATATAGGGTACCTTTTGTGGTCGGGATATATAATTGACGCGCCCAATTACACCGCTCTTTGTGTCGGTTCGACCTTTGTGTCGGAAAGCGATCAACACAAAGAGCTGCTGCAAAGGAGGCTACCAGCGTTGTCATTGTTGCGACTTACAGTTTTACCAAATAAAACAGCGTCAGAAAGAACGTTAACATTTCTAGGATAGGGTATGGAAAATCGCAATTTTAGGTCTGGGAGAGGGTCGGGGGTCCGTCGTACACCTCTATCCGAATACGCCCTTAGTACCACCCAGGCATCATCGTCATCATCATTAAACACCATGACCATCATCATGAACATCACCACCATCAACAACAATAACAACGGCAAGAACACCACCAAGACTGTAGCGATGCTTGGCACAAATAGTAAATGATGCCAAGTATTCCAAGTTGTTAGAGAAAATACCCACTCTGGCAAAAATCAATTCGACCTCGGTGTTTAAATGTCACTTACTCGAATAGTACTGAGATGTCTCGTTATATCTCTGGTAGACTGGTACACGACCCCAGAGGCACTACATGATGAGGTAGATTTACACTTTCTGATACGTCTCCACATTCTGAGCCACTCAAATCTTGAAAAGAACACCACATGCCAATATATAAAGATTCGGAATCCTTTATAATGGCCGATTAACATCGCTCACGCTAGCTCCGTTTCGACATAACAAACAAACGCACACAATGTATGTCTGACTCGTGTAGATTGCAACTTTTATTCGGGCTTTTATTCCGCCGCCGGCAGGCAACTAATAAGCTGTAAAACTGCTTGTATCATAGCAGTTCACTTTGATCATTTAATTGTGCGATATATCATCAGTATCTTGAAGCATTTCAGTTGTTAAAGTATACATTTTTTAAACTAACATTTTGCCGGGGATGATCTGGAATAGCGAAAACTTTCGTATCAAGTTTTTAGTTTTCCAGTACGATAATATCTGAAGTTAGTTTTTCCTTTTAGTAGTAACTATTATTCCGAATCAGAAACAACAACTAGACGAATAAAGTTATTCAAATGTATCAATTAGTGAGGTGCGCCAGCTCTTGCTTGTTACTTGTTATTCTCCTCAAATTTGCATAATTAACTAAAATAACAAAACGAGTACATTTACCCTTCAAAAACGTCAGTCCATGTGAAAGGTAGATACCCCTTCTTGTGAATGGACACTAATTCAGTCAGTCTAGTTGGTCAGACATTCCTAAAATCGGTTTATCTTCAGACACTAAAATCAGCTTCAATGATTTATACAAAAAGACTATATTTGCCAAACGTTTTTATCAGCGATATAAAACAGACAACTAACAAAGATCCCACAAATTAAAAGCCCTTATGTAGATATTCCGAAACGCTGTAAAACTTTTTTTTAAATTCATTTTAATCAGCTGTGGCTTGCTTAAAGTGCACCCCCTGTGAGATTGTTTTAAAAATCTATTCAATATAAGCTGAATAGTTGTTGGGTTCAGTATTTTGTGATTTGAACCTTGCGTTTATGAGTTATAGAGGTTTGAAATCTCAATATGCAAATTTGATGACGTCTACCCAGGAATTTGCCATAACTTATTTAGACTTTTTCAAGAAGAACTTATTTTTTGAAATGGGCAAAAAAGTTATAAAATCATTTATAAAGACTGTGAAAATATTCTGTAAGTTTACAAATGTCAATAATCAGCACAAGGGCGTTTTTGTATAATAAATGATTCCTGGGTAGACGTCATCAAATTTGCATATTGAGATTTCAAACCTCTATAACTCATAAACGCAAGGTTCAAATCACAAAATACTGAACCCAACAACTATTCAGCTTATATTGAATAGATTTTTAAAACAATCTCACAGGGGTTAGGTGCACTTTAACAAAATGTATAAATTCGCAATTATTTTACTCTCGTCCCAGACCCTCTCTCTATAGGAAATACCAATCCCGTTTTTACCATACCTTGAGGGGTGAGGCAAAAACCAACCCCACAGCTGTTGTCTGCTATCAATACTTTATCTATGGCAAAAAGGTGGTTAAGTTTGGAAGACCCCCATTTTCCGCTCAATCTTCGAAGTTTACAGTCAACCTCTCTTAAGAACGCATCCGCCCGAGGACTGGGTGGACGAGTCTACACCTCATATCTCCGATTTTTGCGAAACTCGCACAGCCCGCTTGTACATATTAACTATCACATATTAACTATCACATTATCAAGGCGAAGGCGGGCTTGGCTCTAGTGTAAATATTTTCGGAGTAACGGCCATTTTAAAGTTAAGTCAAACATTCGTGAAATGGGTGTAAAATGAGCAATATTTTGGATTACTTCTCATTCTGACACGTTTTTATGTAGAAAGCCAACGTTTTTTCCTGAGTTAGTTCTGTCCTTCTCCAATTGATTGTAAGTGAACTACTTTACTCTCTGTGAAACTTTTTCGTGTGGTTTTATTTTGAATTAGACCTACTTTCAGCCTTTTTGAAAATCGCCGAAATTTCGGTTTTTATAAAGACCGTCACCAAAAATGTACCCTGGTTCCAGAGGCTACTATTGGGGGGCGAGCGAAGAGAGGGGGCCTCGGGAGGAGGAAAAGTATATCTTCGGACTCTTTTTTCGGACTTCGAGACTCTGGAACCAGGGTACCAAAAATGCGGCGTGTTTTTCTTTGGATCTGAATTGAATTTCGTACTGAGGGACAATAACTTTAAGAATTTGGCAGAAAAAATATCTGTAAAGTTTTTATTTTCCTGTAGGAAATCACTCTGTTTTATATTCTTTATGCAAATAATTCAAAATCGCTCTGATCAAAGAGTTTGAATTCTGTCTCAGATACTTTGCCTTAGTATGTATGTAGTTTATCGTGCATATAGTCGCTGGTCAAGAGCTCATCAAAATCTTGAGATATTTTAATAAAACTGATTTCAACGATCTTTGTTTATCGTTGCCAAGGAAACTTCGATTGAGCTGAAATTGACATAATTCTAAATTCCCATCTTGGCCTGATAACTGGTGCAAAAGTCGTTTTGATCGGTATATGCTAAAGCAATTTAATTTACGCTAAAATTTGACCTTCCAAATAAATTAGTTTTGGTACGTCTTCTTTAGAAATTTCGCTCTGTCTTATTATAAGTAGCAATTTGGTAATATTTTTACCGTTATATAATCTTCAGTACAGTTATTATAGTAGCGGCAATTGAGTTTTGATTTCAGTACTTTTATAGATTAACAAATATTAAGCTTCAAATTATATGGATAAATAGGTGGAAAATTTGCCTCAGATCGGCACAAATACTTTTAAGTGCTATATCTCTGGAAATATTGGTAGTTTTTCAAAACTATATTCCTCATTTCTAAGTTACATCAGTACCTATGTGTACACGAAATATTAATGAAATCTGAGATATACCGTGTAGACTCAATTTTTAATATCACCTGGTTTTCGGGCGGATGCGTTCTTAAACAATTTTTATCGTGTATAAATAAAGTTATTGTATTGTATTGTGGTTATTTAGTTATTTAGTTCCTTAGTTATTTAGTTCCTTAGTTCTTTTAAATAGTTCCTTAGTTCTCTAGTTCTCTAGTTCTTTAGTTCTTTAGTTCTTTAGTTCTATAGTTCTATAGTTCTTTAGTTCTTTAGTTATTTAGCTCTTTAGTTCTTCAGTTCTTTAGTTCTTTTTTATTTCTTTAGTTCTTTAGTTCTTTAGTTCTTTAGTTCTTTAGTTCTTTAGTTCTGTAGTTCTGTAGTTCTGTAGTTCTGTAGTTCTGTAGTTCTGTATAGTTCTGTAGTTCTGTAGTTCTGTTGTTCTGTAGTTCTTTAGTTCTTTAGTTCTTTAGTTCTTTAGTTCTTTAGTTCTTTAGTTCTTTAGTTCTTTAGTTCTTTAGTTCTTTAGTTCTTTAGTTCTCAGTAGTTTAGTTCTTTAGTTCTCTAGTTCTCTAGTTCTTTAGTTCTTTAGTTCTTTAGTTCTCAGTAGTTTAGTTCTTTAGTTCTCTAGTTCCTTAGTTCCTTAGTTCCTTAGCTCTTTAGTTCTTTAGTTCTCTAGTTCTTCAGTTATTGTTATTTTGGCATTTTTGAGGTAGGGGTGGCCGCCATGACCCCAAACCAGATCTCAGAAAATCGACTGTTCTTGACCAATCAGTTAGAAGCTAAGTATTATTATTTTGCCGCTGTAACGATCATTTATAAATACAGTATTAGCCGGATCTTCAAATACTCGTTAAAATGCAAAAATAATGATAAATACTTGGTTCGCTATGAAAAACATACCCTATCCTAGATAAGACCTGAAAAGCTCGATAACCATTCCGCCTTCAGATTTTCAGTTCAAATTTAAAAAGACACAAATTTAAATATAATTTTAAATACAGATTTTAACATTTTAAAACTCGCTTAGAATTCAATGTTTCCGTCTAGTTGCAAATCTAACTAAAGCTTGCTTTAGGATAACGTAATCTTTTGATATCTTTCACAGTCAGTAACATTGACGAGCAACCGAAAACCCTTCAGAATCCTAACAAGGATGAAGTCGGAAAGTCTTCAGCGGTTCAAGGTCAGACATATTGAAATCCTCAAACATTATAGGCGTTAATTATTTAGTTATACCTCGACTGTGCTTTTTATTATATGTTATAATTATACTTTGTTTCTTCTTTATTTTCCATCAAATCTATTTGTTTAACTTTGCTTTACTTTTGTTTGCACATCGATAGTTTCCTTCGAATTCCATTATTGTCCTTCCATCTGCACTATGTTTTTCTTTATTTTACTTAGAGTTTCGTAGCTTAGCAATTTCCTTCTAGTTCCCTTCCCTTCCATTCCCTTCCCTTCCCTTCCCTTCCCTTCCCTTCCCTTCCCTTCCCTTCCCTTCCCTTCCCTTCCCTTCCCTTCCCTTCCCTTCCCTTCCCTTCCCTTCCCTTCCCTTCCCTTCCCTTCCCTTCCCCCTTCCCTTCCCTTCCCTTCCCTTCCCTTCCCTTCCCTTCCCTTCCCTTCCCTTCCCTTCCCTTCCCTTCCCTCCCTTCCCTTCCCTTCCCTTTCTTTTCCTTCCCTTTCTTTTCCTTCCCTTTCTTTTCTTTCCCTTCCCTTCCCTTCCATTCCCTTTCCTTTCCGTATCTATTCTATCCTTTCCATTTTTTTTTCTTTCCTTTTCATTCTTTTCCTTATCTTTTCTTTTCATTACTTTTCTTTCCTCTTCTTTCCTTTCCCTTTTCATAGCTCTTTTCTTTCCTAACCTAATCTTTTTTTTCTTATCTTGAATTTCCTTTCTATTCTATCCTTAATTTCCTTATCTTTCCTTTCCTTTACGTAATTTGTTTGTACTAATGAATAATTAATCAGATTCATCAATACATATAATAAACAATCCTTTAATATTAATCATTTCTAGCTCTTCATACGAGAGGACTATTATTAAAATGTGGTTGTAAATCATATAACCCCAACACCCACAAGTGCTGCTACAACCGATACCTGAGACGCAGAAACCAGCAATGTGGATATAGGTGTGGCCGAAGGTACTACAACCACCTAAGTTACAAGTGCTGCTACAAACGATACCTGAGACGCAGAAACCAGCACTGTGGATATAGGTGTGGTCGGAGGTACTACAACCACCTAAGTTACAAGTGCTGCTACAACCGATACCTGAGACGCAGAAACCAACGATGTGGATATAGGTGCGGACGGAGGAGCTACAACCACTTAAGCTACAAGTGCTGCTACAATCGATACCTGAGACGCAGAAACCAGCATTGTGGATATAGGTGTGGTCGGAGGAGCTACAACCACTTAAGCTACAAGTGCTGCTACAATCGATACCTGAGACGCAGAAACCAGCAATGTGGATTGAGGTGCGGACGGAGGTACTACAACCACTACAGCTATAAGTGCTGCTACAACCGATACCTGAGACGCAGAAACCAACGATGTGGATATAGATGCGGACGGAGGAACTACAACCACTTAAGCTACAAGTGCTGCTACAACCGATACCTGAGACGCAGAAACCAACGATGTGGATATAGATGCGGACGGAGGAACTACAACCACTTAAGCTACAAGTGCTGCTACAACCGATACCTGAGACGCAGAAACCAGCAATGTGGATATAGATGCGGACGGAGGAACTACAACCACTTAAGCTACAAGTGCTGCTACAACCGATACCTGAGACGCAGAAACCAGCAATGTGGATATAGATGCGGACGGAGGAACTACAACCACTTAAGCTACAAGTGCTGCTACAACCGATACCTGAGACGCAGAAACCAGCAATGTGGATATAGATGCGGACGGAGGAACTACAACCACTTAAGCTACAAGTGCTGCTACAACCGATACCTGAGACGCAGAAACCAGCAATGTGGATTGAGGTGCGGACGGAGGTACTACAACCACTACAGCTATAAGTGCTGCTACAACCGATACCTGAGACGCAGAAACCAACGATGTGGATATAGATGCGGACGGAGGAACTACAACCACTTAAGCTACAAGTGCTGCTACAACCGATACCTGAGACGCAGAAAAAACCAGCAATGTGGATATAGATGCGGACGGAGGAACTACAACCACTTAAGCTACAAGTGCTGCTACAATCGATACCTGAGACGCAGAAACCAGCATTGTGGATATAGGTGTGGCCGAAGGTACTACAACCACCTAAGTTACAAGTGCTGCTACAAACGATACCTGAGACGCAGAAACCAGCATTGTGGATATAGGTGTGGTCGGAGGTACTACAACCACCTAAGTTACAAGTGCTGCTACAACCGATACCTGAGACGCAGAAACCAACGATGTGGATATAGATGCGGACGGAGGAGCTACAACCACTTAAGCTACAAGTGCTGCTACAACCGATACCTGAGACGCAGAAACCAGCAATGTGGATTGAGGTGCGGACGTAGGTACTACAACCACTTAAGCTACAAGTGCTGCTACAACCGATACCTGAGACGCAGAAACCAGCAATGTGGATTGAGGTGCGGACGTAGGTACTACAACCACTTAAGCTACAAGTGCTGCTACAACCGATACCTGAGACGCAAAAACCAGCAATGTGGATTGAGGTGCGGACGGAAGTACTACAACCACTACAGCTATAAGTGCTGCTACAACCGATACCTGAGACGCAGAAACCAGCAATGTGGATTGAGGTGCGGACGGAGGTACTACAACCACTTAAGTTACAAGTGCTGCTACAACCGATACCTGAGACGCAGAAACCAGCAATGTGGATTGAGGTGCGGACGGAGGTACTACAACCACTTAAGTTACAAGTGCTGCTACAACCGATACCTGAGACGCAGAAACCAGCAATGTGGATTGAGGTGCGGACGGAGGTACTACAACCACTTAAGTTACAAGTGCTGCTACAACCGATACCTGAGACGCAGAAACCAGCAATGTGGATTGAGGTGTGGACGGAGGTACTACAACCACTACACCTACAAGTGCTGCTACAACCGATACCTGAGACGCAGAAACCAACGATGTGGATATAGATGCGGACGGAGGAACTACAACCACTTAAGCTACAAGTGCTGCTACAATCGATACCTGAGACGCAGAAACCAGCATTGTGGATATAGGTGTGGTCGGAGGTACTACAACCACTACACCTACAAGTGCTGCTACAACCGATACCTGAGACGCAGAAACCAACGATGTGGATATAGATGCGGACGGAGGAACTACAACCACCTAAGTTACAAGTGCTGCTACAACCGATACCTGAGACGCAGAAACCAGCAATGTAGATTGAAGTGCGGACGGAGGTACTACAACCACTACACCTACAAGTGCTGCTACAACCGATACCTGAGACGCAGAAACCAGCAATGTGGATATAGATGCGGACGGAGGTACTACAACCACTTAAGCTACAAGTGCTGCTACAACCGATACCTGAGACGCAGAAACCAGCAATGTGGATTGAGGTGCGGACGGAGGTACTACAACCACTACATCTACAAGTGCTGCTACAACCGATACCTGAGACGCAGAAACCAGCAATGTGGATTGAGGTGCGGACGGAGGTACTACAACCACTACATCTACAAGTGCTGCTACAAGCGATACCTGAGACGCAGAAAGCAGCGATGTGGATATAGGTGTGGACGGAGGAACTACAACCACTTAAGCTACAAGTGCTGTTACAACCGATACCTGAGACGCAGAAACCAGCGGTGTGGATATAGATGCGGACGGAGGTACTACAACCACTTAAGCTACAAGTGCTGCTACAACCGATACCTGAGACGCAGAAACCAGCGGTGTGGATATAGATGCGGACGGAGGAACTACAACCACTTAAGCTACAAGTGCTGCTACAACCGATACCTGAGACGCAGAAACCAGCAATGTGGATTGAGGTGCGGACGTAGGTACTACAACCACTTAAGCTACAAGTGCTGCTACAACCGATACCTGAGACGCAAAAACCAGCAATGTGGATTGAGGTGCGGACGGAGGTACTACAACCACTTAAGCTACAAGTGCTGCTACAACCGATACCTGAGACGCAGAAACCAGCAATGTGGATTGAGGTGCGGACGGAGGTACTACAACCACTTAAGCTACAAGTGCTGCTACAACCGATACCTGAGACGCAGAAACCAGCAATGTGGATTGAGGTGCGGACGGAGGTACTACAACCACTACAACTACAAGTGTTGCTACAACCGATACCTGAGACGCAAAAACCAGCAATGTGGATTGAGGTGCGGACGGAGGTACTACAACCACTTAAGCTACAAGTGCTGCTACAACCGATACCTGAGACGCAGAAACCAGCAATGTGGATTGAGGTGCGGACGGAGGTACTACAACCACTACATCTACAAGTGCTGCTACAACCGATACATGAGACGCAGAAACCAGCGGTGTGGAAATAGGTGTGGACGGAGGTACTACAACCACTTAAGCTACAAGTGCTGCTACAACCGATACCTGAGACGCAGAAACCAGCAATGTGGATTGAGGTGCGGACGGAGGTACTACAACCACTACAACTACAAATGTTGCTACAACCGATACTTGAGACGCAGAAACCAGCGATGTGGATTGAGGTGCGGACGGAGGAACTACAACCACTTAAGCTACAAGTGCTGCTACAACCGATACCTGAGACGTAGAAACCAGCAATGTGGATTGAGGTGTGGACGGAGGTACTACAACCACTACAACTACAAGTGTTGCTACAACCGATACCTGAGACGCAGAAACCAGCAATGTGGATTGAGGTGTGGACGGAGGTACTACAACCACTACATCTACAAGTGCTGCTACAACCGATACCTTAAATCAAGATACCAGCGATGCTGAACCATTTAGAATAAAACTCGGCGAGTTTCGTAACAGTTTTTGTATGCCCAATTTCCGCCTTATCCATTTGTAAAACGTTTAGTTCAAATTATCCCCAACTATTGCCCTGGAATAATGTACCTGTTATGTTTTCTTTGCCATTAGTTTGTTAGACGTCCATAGAAATAAACGAGCATTATAAAACCCATTTGCTTGACGTGATTTATCTTTAGTGCGCATGTGTGATTGGCTCTGAACACAAAATACGTGCGTGCGCTTGCGTGCACCAAACGTTATAGAAACAGGAAACTTTTGGTATTGATAGTGTTTCCCTTATCTTTGATGTGGGAAACACAGCGAAGAGAGTCGTCGTACTTTTAGCCGGAGAAGCCTTTGATGTTACTTGATTGTAGTTATTAAGGGGGAATTAACATATTTATTTAGCCCATTGCTAGGGAAACTTTGAAGGCTCATAAAACTCTTAAATTCAATACATAAGGCATGAAACTTTTGGAATGTGTAGTTGAGGGTAGAAATTCGACATGTGATGACGCCATCACGTACGTCATCACGTCGTTAAAAAACGCCCGTTTTTCATAGGGTTTTGAAGCTGATTAGAAATATTTTGGTATAATCTGAAAATTTATATCAAGGTGCAGAAGACTGAGCATGCGTTTTGCGTTTCAATGAAAATTGATTTTTTTTATGGCAGTTTCTTTGCATTTCTAACGACATTTTTGTCCATTACTTTTCCATTTTTTCTTTGTTTTTAAAATCCATGCTCAAGTTTGTGGAGAATAGTTTTCGTAGCAGATACATAAAGAAAAAAGTTAACCTTTTTGAAAACGTGGAAAGAACGGCGTATTTTTCGAAAATGCCGTTTTTGTGACTTGATTTGGTCGTTATAATTTTCGTTCGCAAGAAAAATACATGACAATTTAGGTGTGTTAGAAAAATGTATTTTCTTCACTTTCTTTTGGTTCAAGGTACATAAACATTTACCCAGAAAGGAAGATCGATATTTACTTGTCATTTGTGTGGTTTTCTCATGTTTTGAAGCATTTTAATGCAACTCAAATTAATTTGTGCAAAGTCTTTCGATACGCAAAGTTTTTCAGTCGTGTTTTCAAGGTGTTTTCACCGATCTTCGACGTACTTCATCTACTGTTTGACATGTTTCATTTTGACAGGCAGAGTATAGAACAACAACCTGTTGAGTAAGCCAGGTAATATTTGATTGTTTTTTTATTGATTTATCGGCGTTTTTTACTCTTAGGTTGAAGTTTTTGTGACGATAAGTCGGCTTGTTTTACTTCGGTTCAATAATCTCTGTTGAGTGTTGTTGCTTTTGAACGACTCTTCAAGAGGAATTATCGCTTGCTTTCTTTGACTTCTTTTACTTTAAACTACTGCAGTCTATCATATGTCGAACATTTATTCATTGAACAAACTTAAAATTAAAAGAATAAGGTTCCATAAAATATATAACTTGTAATTTTTGACGTGAAACTCGTTTCCCGGGGGGTGTACTACCGGAAATTTAGGATAGGGGTAGATAGATAGAAACTTTATTTAAGAGGGTAACACTAAATAGTATAAATAATAACAAACTCGTGGCCCTCGATTGAGCTAATAAACTATAAAAACTATTAAACATGAATTATAAAATACTTAAAACTAATACACATACCCCTTCCCCTCCGATATATATAATACACATACTCCCTCCCCTCCCATATATATAATATTTAAAATTTAATTAAAAGCGTGACCTAAAATAAATAATTGAATATTCATAATTAATGTGCCCCCGGGATGTCGAAACCCTGACCCTATTTAAGGATGAAGAATTGGAAAATTCATACCCTTTCCAAGGATTTGTCACTGAAATATAGACCCAATTTAAAGAAAAAGTTAATAGTATTCCTTTGGAAATCGCTAATATCAGAAGTACATATGCTGGCTGTTACCCAAATTAAAGATCGAATATTTTATTTTATGGTCTAAAAGCAAAATATGGTATCCAATTTAAGGATCTGGAGGTTCAAAAACCATACCCTATTTGGGGCACATACCTATATAGCGTATATATGTATATATGGGAGTACCCATACCCTTAATGGCGAGAGCAACTTATACTAGTTCGTACAATACCAGTATAACTTTTTAATTTATGAATAAGTAACAAATAATCCGAGGTGAGTAGTGGTGGATATTTACCGAGCCGCGAGTCCTCGAGCATTGAGGTAAATATCTACCACTACTTACCGACACTGAGGGGAATAATTGTTTTAGTGTGATCCCACACAAGTGAATCACCAGCCAAATATATAAATATCTACCACTACTCACCGACACTGAGGGGAATAATTGTTTTAGTGTATCCCACACAAGTGTATCACCAGCCAAAGATATAAAATTTACTTTCAAGAAGAAAGAAACACGCGACGCCATCTTGTTTTGCTCGGGGATATTCCGAGATTGAGTAGCCAATCAGAGCATGCGAAAAGCACGGAAAGCAGGGAGATGTGAGTGACGACAAAGTTCATTTAGAGTGGTCTTTATCGGCTACGTAACTTCAGCAATTTAATGTACCAGTCAATTCCAAGAGTGCCCATCTCCCCCCCTTCAGACCACATAGAAAAGTACAGTTGAGTACAATGTAGTTATTTGCTGTATTTCGCGAAATTAGCAGGGAACACTTTTGTCCTGTAATCATACATTTCTTTGTAATTTTTGAGATGTTTGGAAAGCTGTTACTCGTTCAATATCTAACAAAACCTATTGAAACTTTGTAATCTTACTAATTCTGATATGCTCTTTCTTGTGATGGCGATCATGTTTTAATTAAATTAATTCTAAAAACTTGTTCCCAGTCATCCACTCGTTTTTGAAATGTTAATTGCTGACGCAGCGAGCGAGCCTGAAGCGAGCGAGCAAGGAAGCAATTCTAATTCATTCACGTAGGCAGAAAAAATCTCGATTTTTACCCGGCATGCAGTTTCCAATAACCATCATGCAATTCTCAAGAACCATCATGCAATTCTCAAGAACCATCATGCTTTTCGCGCCAACTCCTACATACGCTATAGCCTGAAGTGAGTTGTTTTCGCCTTTCTGATCGGTAAATGTCGTGCCCAAAATATGTGTCCCTAAATTAATTTGTACATGTGTATGTTTCTTTAGCCGGTATATCCTGACTCGTAAGCCCATCAGATACCGTATCTTGTGCTTTTCGTGGGAATTGTGTAGTTCAGGAAGATCACCGTATTAATTGAGCTGATTAGTGCCGGCTGACCGTGTGTCACGGTTTCAAGTGTGAATATTCGCATTGAAATCTCAATTATAAGTAATACATTAGTTATTCATAAGCTATCCACTTTTTCAAATAGACAAATACTATTTGTTTATATTTGAAACTGATGTCATATTTTTATATCAAGGCTAAATATGTACAAAATCAATGTTAAGGTTCTTGAAATCAATCTTAACTAACATATTTAATTGGATTGATCATTAAAACTTATTGTATTTAAAATTTAAGCTAATATTTTTAAAAGATTTTGTTTTGTTATGTCAAGTCTACTCCAAAAACATGATATCAATCTAAGGTTGATGAGAGAGAGTATATTGTTTGGCAGCTCTTAATATTTTAAGTATCTAAGGTAGTAACATTAAAGTGTTTTTCATAAATCTGTGACACAGAAACTATTACTAATTATACTAGTGTGTAATTACCCTCCTTTGCAGACGTTCTACAATTACACTAATGTCTATTTCACAGGTTTATGAAAGCCACTCTATCAACAAATACACTAACTTCACAATAACTTATAAATTATGGAACGAATTATTGTGTAATAAATCCATTACAGATTCAGGAACATCAGCATTTGATGGTTCGTCATTATCACTGCTATTGTCTGAGTTCTCTAATGAGAGATAGAAAGAGCAAGCTGAACTGAGAAGAGAGTCATCTTCGGCAATATCATGCCATTCCTCCATGTATAAACATTCTTCTGATTCATTTAACAACTCGTTGATGCGTACATCATCAATTTCTGAGATATCTTCAAACACCTCGTTTAATATCTCCAAAATCTTGTGTGAATGTTTCATATCCCATATCTCCACTTTATTCGAAATATCCTGAAGCGTAAAGAGCACCTCACAGTGGTCGCAAACTTCAGATACTTGGACCTCAGAAAATCCCAGAAGAACTTTGGATGAGTCAGACTTTTCACCTGATTATTTTTTGTCTTCAACATCAATGTATTTATAAGAGTCTTGTGATACTGTAATAAATTCTGTTGAAGCTGTTGTCGCTGCTCTTTAGTCACAACTCTAGTGCGCACAGGAACTGAATGACTTTTGCTTTTGGAATTACCAGGAAATGTTGTTAGTTCCTTGCAATTTGTATCACTACGTTGACACGCAATTGCACAGTTATCACAACACAAATGCATTGGTTCAATTGAATCTACATATGAACAACTGTCAAAGTTCTGTAAAAGAGTCTTCCTCCTGCACAAATTAGTTGAGACATACTTGTTGATGTACCTGTCAACATGGTTGAGCATAAGTCCCTGGTAGACTATAAAAGCAACACTTTGCTGTCCATTTCTTCCTGCCCTTCCAGTTTCCTGAATATAAGCCTCAATGTTCTTGGAGGGACCAAAATGTGTTACTCAAGAGACACCTTTACAGTCAATGCCCATACCAAATTAAAGCAATGGTGGCTATTAGTATTCGCAAACCTGAGTTCTCAATTTGGAATTCTTGGAGTATTGAATCCTCAAGTACAACATTTTGAAGTGACAAATCCTTGGAAAGGGTATGAATTTTCCAATTTTTCATCCTTAAATAGGGTCAGGGTTTTGACATCCCGGGGGCACACCCCTATCCTAAATTTCCGGGAATAACCCCCCCAATCCCCCCCCCCCCCCCCTCCCATCGGGGGGGGGGGGGGGTGATAATGGAATATGGCACGAGTGTACCGGCGTCAAACTTGCTCAAAACCTCCATTTTAGATCGATAAATACAGTCAGTATGTGGTTCTAATTGTGAACGGTTCTATAATTGTCAACATTGTTCAGTTAATGTGTACCCTGGGTAGCAGAGACTATTATTTTATCTCTCTCTAAACTCTACGAGAGCGCTTACTGCTCGAGAGAGAAAAAATAATAGCCTCTGGTAACCAGGGTACACATTAACTGAACAGTGTTCACAATTAGAACGTACCATTCACAGTTAGAGTGGTTCAGTTTCATTAACCCGTGAAACAAAGTGCACTAAGGGGTGGACCACGGGACAGGTCTTGAATTTCAAATTTAAAACCTAGCATTGTAGCCCAAGGGGCGTAGCGTGCATTATGCACGTATACACACGTGCGTACAATTTAAAATAATTAAAATATATATATTTAAAAAAAAGAAATCTAAGACAAAATCGTAAGAGCTGACTAGCTTCCGGGAAATGGCACTTCAGGGAGTGTGTATATGTATAATATTATTGTAGTTAGAAGCAGCCCCAGTGAACAGTCTCTAAACAAAATAAACTACAAAATAAACTGAGTGATCAGCATTTTACTATATATATTTGTGTAGCAAGAAAATCCGCTAGAAAACGAAGAAAATGGTATTTCCAAGGCTCTAGATTTCAAAATTTCCAGGGAGAGTATGCCCCTTACCCCCCTAGAAGCGCGTGGCTTCGGCACTCGTTTCTCTGTGCGTACATTAGAAAAAAAGTATGCTACGCCTCTGAAAAGTATTGCAACGCGAGCATTGAATACTTGATAATTATATATTTAACTAAAAGAAAATGACTCTCCGTGCTTCTATACAAAATTAATGCACGCTGAGGTCTTGAAACTGCTGGTAGTGGATGCACCAGCAGAACGTGAGTGCATTCAGCAGCTTTCAAGACCTCAGAAGTGCATTATTTTTGTTTAGAAGCAAGGAGAGTCATCTTCTATTCGCTTTATAATATAAAACTAGTTTTAAACAGGTTTTCTGCTTTGTTTTCGCTGCTCCGTACTTCTATAACATAACAATGAACAATGCACGCTCAACAACCAATCAAATCGCGCGTTCTTGGTAGGTACACATAATTTATATTATAATAGATTATACTCCCTAGGATTTTTCTGTTTCAGTGGAAATTTCACCATTCATCGATTGATGGCATGTAAATTTAATAAATCATGATGTAAGTAGAACAACAGACTGTACAAATAATTAAATTAAACTAGCGTACCTAATAGGTAGAACAGTGCTGCCTTGAGAAGGATCTATTATTTCTTTATTAGAGTTAGTTATTATAATCGTAATACACAGTAGTAGACATTAATTCCATTGTTTTCTTTTGACTATTACACACTACATGTATGACTAATAGTTTTTGTTTCACAGGTTTATGAAAACCACTCTAATGCAGTGTAGTATTTGCAGAAAAAAGGGTCAGTCGTGCAGGTGCATAGCCAGACTTTTGAAGGGCAGGGGGAGGGGGGGGGGGGGGGAGGAGAAAGGTTGATGGAAATCTGAAGAGGGCCTATGTTGTTTCTTTCCTCCGAAATGGCATTAGACTATTACACTATAAAATTTTGTTTCACAGGTTAGACTAAATGACTTCACTTAGTGTCCAGTTGAATGGTTAATTAGCAATAATATGAAATTATTTCTGCTGTCATTATTTTATCGATTTGATGAAATATGGAAAATAGCAGAAAATGAAGTTTCAGTGGAAGTATATTTGGTGCATCAAGACAGGTGGCGATTAGAACAGGTTTTATTATCATAGTTTTTATAATCGGTAATAAGAATCTTAATCATGACAAATCAACACTAAAATATCACAAAGAGCAAACATTGGAACAGTAACAAGGCCATTCACCGTAACAAATGAACAACCAAATATTATGAATTTAGAGCAACAATTTGTGAACTCTGTTAGCTAATCAGTGTCCAACTAAATTGCTCTTAGTTTGCCTTTGATAACAACAACATTGTTTTTTTTTACTGTTTCTTCCGATAGCTGAAGAAGTTTAACATTAATGAAATATCACGAAGAGCAACAATTCAAACAGTAACAACAAATGAACAAAAAATATGAAGAATGAGAACTTGTTAACTCTGTAAGCTAATCAGCGTCTAATTGCCCTATACCACTATGACGTCACATCAAAACAATCTATTGTTTAAACGCTAAGGATCATGGTCGCTAGAGGGGGACAAAACAGCAACAACACAAAGGATTTCCCAAATAAATGTATTTTACAGACGGTCTGAAAGCGATAAAAGTCACCAAACACAGTAAATATTGTGGGAAAAGTATCGATGAACATAATATCTGGAAACTAGCCAATTTGAAATCAAGCGAACTTCAGCAGAGCAGATTTAGTTCAAATTTCTATTGTTCTTCACGATTCTGTCCCCCTCATAAATAAGCCGTTACGTCATAATGGTATAGGGCAATTACTCTGGTTTGCTTTTGATAACCGCAATATTGTTTGTTATTGTGTCTGTTCCTTCCGATTGCAGAAGTTGAACAATAATAAAATATTACAGCAACAGTTTGTTAACAACGGTAATTAATGTCCAATTACTCTTGTTTGCGTTTGATCGCCACAATATTGTTCTTGCTATATTATAGACAACTGTTGCTTCTGCTTCCAGAACTGAGAAGTTCCTCAATTGCATTTTCATCGAGTTCTTCGAACGATTGGATGTTGTCATGTCTGTTGAACTCAAAATATACCTTCTGAGGTTCTTCAGTTCTTGTTGATCGTAGACGTAGTACAGTTTAGATCATCAATATTACTATAAAATCGAATGGAAAAATAAGAATAATTAGAACCGTTTAAAAGACAGTCAAAAGGGTTTATGAATAATTACACATAAAAGAAACAAATACACATTGAAAGTAAAGAGTTTGACTGACCTCAAAGAAACGGAATTCAACTTGAACGTACAGTACTTGGCAAGAATCCAACTTCTACGTCGCACGAGGTCAAGAGGACGCAGATGACCGAAGCGGAGTTTATATAGCAATGGGCGCGCAAGGAATTTTGGTTAATAAATGATGCATTGTGGTTAAAAGCCAAATCGAGAATTTAGACCCTGTACGGATTAGGACTGCTGCCTTGCTCGCTCGCTCCAGGCTCGCTCGCGCGGCAGCAATAACAAAGGTAATTTATTATTCAATTTTCAATATTATCAATTTGGCAACTGAATAGATATTGGCAACAAAAATAAATTTGGTTTAAAAAATTATCGTGCAAGGGCCGAAGGCAGTGAAAAAATATCGTGCAACATGAAAAGGTGAAAAAAAAAAATCGGCCATACTTTAAATCGCCCCCACCCCCATCAAAAATCAAATGGTCCGCCCCTAATTTGAGTGTAATAGTCAGATAAACACAATAGAAAACAAAAGAATTAGAGGAGTAGTGCTCTCGTGTAACCCGAGTCTTTTTACGCTTGAGAAAACCTTACAAACTACATTACGCTAAAGTGTATTTCACGGGTATATGAAAACCACTCTAGAACCACATACTGTACTCTCTAAACGTTCTAAATATCTGTGTAAATTGCAAGTAACATCTAGATACTTTAAGAAAATGATGTGAAAATGCTTTACACACGAGACCAACTGAACTCATACTACTAGTGACGTGCTACTAATGTACAAGTACTGAGTTAACTATTTGATCTCATTTCTGGACTGATTTTCGATTTCGATTGGTCATGTCGATCTTACTGCAGTGATCGATCGTAGATGGGCAGTTCGGTTCATTGCCAGATTTGGCAATATGTGTCACGTGACAAAATGGCGTCCTCTTGAGAAGAAAAGGCTCCCAGTTTTATCATAGATTGCTGCTATAAATACACAGCTATCCCACAATGCACTGCAGTCAAGCAATCTATTGTTATTCATATTACCGTATGTGTCTCTGTGTTGAGCTCACGCGTTCTCAAGTCCGACATTTTTCGAAAGTTTTCTTCGCGATCAAGGCTTTACGTCAACCATCTTGAGCGTAATTGTACCATATATTGTAAGTTTTCTTCAGATTTGACCGGTATCGAAAAAAATCGGCCTGTAGAAATCGAAAATTTATGAGTTTCTGAATACAACTGTGAAAGTTTTGTTTGGGGGCACGTCGAATAACTTGGGGCATCATCATGTATACATTGACGGTATGATCGCTAAAAGTTATCCGTGCGTTACTGACAACACTTAAAAAAGAAGCAAAATCTATTGGGTTCTTGGAATAATTCAGAAAGTCAAAAATATAGGTTTTATTAATTCCAATGAATACTAAAATTAATAAAAATCTCAATTAACTGGCCCTCTCTTTAAAAACCTCTCAGTCGTTTTCGCTTCTAAAATAAATCTCTCCCAAACTCTAGCTAATGAAAGACTATATCAAGGTTATTACTAAAACGGGTTTGGTTTGCTTCAAAAAAAAATTATTTTATTTTATTTTATTTTTTGAAATGATTCCGTCTGAAAGCTGGTCAAGAGGTCAAATTTGCATGAAATTGTACACTTCTTTACGGCGCTGTACAAACTTCGTCTCGCATTATCCACACTTTGATTATTGCAGTGCAGTATGGGATGGACTAAGCGGCCATCTGAGTGACAAAATTCAAAAACTGCAAAATCGTGCGGCAAGGGCTATCATGAAGGCAAACTATGACACCAGCTCTAGCGTTCTTCTTGAAGAATTATGCTGGGACACTCTGTCTGTTCGCCGGAAAAAACAAAAAGTAACGCTTATGTTAAGTCCATCCATGAATTAGCCCCACAATACTTACAAGACCTCTTTACTCTTCGCCACACCAATTATAATTTACGAAATTCTGATATTAAACTCGCACTCAAGCCACGCACTAACTACCTTAAGCGAAGCTTTTCTTACAGCGGTGCTAAACTGTGGAATGACTTACCACAAAGTATCAGGTCAATCAGCTCGCTTGGTCAATTCAAGAGAGAAATTAACGGAATTTTATGATCATTTGATTCCCACACGGCAATCATGTAAAACAGTAACATATGATGTAACTTATTTTTAATATTTTAGATAACCATTGTATTGTATTTCTACTGATGATTTTACCGTGTTTATAAATAAACTTTATGTATGTATGTATGTATGTATGTATGGGTGTGGGGGGGCATGCCCCCCCCCCCCCCCCCCCCCCCCCCCCCCCCCCCCCCCTCCAGAAAATTTGACATCCAGAAGCTCGAAAATGCAATTTCAATCCATTCTGGGCATCAAATGGTGTGGAAATGTGGGCGAATATGCATCGGGCCCAACTCAAGGGGGGGGGGGGGGGGGGGGGGGGGGGGGGGGGGGGGGGGAATGGGGTCCCCCCCCCCCCCCCTTGGAACCGCTCCTGCATGCAGATAACTATGTACAATACCAAAACCCCTGCTGCAATATATAAGCCAGTTCAGCGAAAACGACTGAGAGGTTCTTAAAGAGACGGCCAGTTAAATTGTTATGATGAAGTGTTTACATTCAAGACCAAGAGTTATCGATGTTGTTTATAATCTAGAAACTATGGCAAGCCAAACATGACAAAAGTGTATTGAGTTTCAAATCACGGCCCCTTGAGAAATAGGAATCACTATATGAGAATAAGGAATCACTACGAGAATAAGAAATCACTATACGAGAATAAGAAATCACTATACGAGAAATATCAATCACAATACGAGAATAAGGAATCACCATACGAGAATAAGAAATCACTATGTGAGAATGAGAGGCGAAATCACTATGCGAGTATAAAGAATCACCATGCCAGAATAAGAAATCACCAGTCGAGATGTAACACGAAATCACTATACGAGAATATCGATTGAAATTCACAAAATTTCGATTAAAATCTTCTTGCGTCTTCTTGCGTCTTCGAGGTAAGTGGTCAGCGGCGCCACTTTTTATCGAAGCAAAATGGCGGACGTCTTCACTTCTGAAGATTATATGGGCGGCAAATGCAATTTAATCCATACATATGGAAATAAAGAGAAATAGGAGAAGGAAAGTGGAGAATAAAAGGAAAAGTGGGAGGGGAGAGAAAATGATTGGAAAAATATATTAAGAGATAAATATTAAAAAAATCAGGAGCCCATAAGTAGGAGCGTCCATGCTCTATATTGGGTCTGTGTCACAGCGTTTTCACAAGTGTGGTTATTTTTAGAACAGTTTTTCCGTCAATTGACCAATCAGAGAACGTTTCCGGTATGGCGGTTTCATTTCCGGTTTCACGTCAAAAATAAAATGGCGGAATTTCGAAAGACCCGAAGAGATGAATGTACAAATAAAAGTCAGGATTATCCAGTTTTCTTTGTGTCTGATTCACAATTTTATCATACCAACAACTTCCTGGGATTCCATAGGCCGCTACTTTGAACCTTGACCTAAAATTCTAGACTGCGTTTCCCGAACGAAGCGGTGAACTTACAGGATTTGAATTGAAGTGATGGCCAGGCGGTTCGAGGATAGATAATGTGAACGCGTGTTTTCTGATCAGAAATATCAGTTCCTGTTTACCTCACGGAGAAATACAAACGTATGAAGCGTTGTGCCTCTGAAACGTTAGAAAGTCAAAGTTAAAGTCAAGTAAGGTGCATTGAAAACGATAGTCTATTTAGGCAGTTGGCTTGTAATTTGGTTTTTCGCTTCTTTCAATCAACATGAAAAATCAGAAAACTTAAAAATAAAAGTCAGAAGACCCACCAAATGGAAACCAAATATGATTTTGAGCTACATTATGGATCATTTGGTCGAAGAATGTATCAGTTTAGTTTTCAATTCGTTTGAGTTTTGAATTTGATTAATTGACAAGTTCCAGCCGACTGTTTGAATGTCTGAGTACCGGCGCAGTAAATGAAGGTCACTGAATTTAAAAACAAAGCCATTTTGAGTCAGTTTCGCTCAACTCTTCTTTATATTGACAGTGAAGCGTGTGTATAAAATAATAAGCTCAGTGAATCTATTAAATAAAACATCAAAACTTGAATGAAGGTGTTTTTATTGATATATTTCAAATCGGCAAACTCACAAAAATATTCACAATCCATTTTTAAGTCATTTTAGGTAACAGAAAAGACACAACAAATGACAACAAATACGCTTACTTTCACCAATCTTATTTGTAATTTGATTCACTCGTCTTGTCGCTCATGCAGTTTCAGCGAATTTGTTTTTGAATAGCCTTGTCAGTCTTCAAACTCCACAACGATGATTACAAGATACCACTAAACCACATCCAAGAATAAATTGAATTCACTTTCTGACGAAATAGTTTAGACGAAAATATGTCTTTGAAAGTCTTCGGCTAATTTGCATCCACACGCTACAACAGCTTCTCAGTCGGTCCCTTCGTGTTCGAGTTCTTCGAACCACTTGCTTTGGATGCCTTTAGAAGCACAATCGTCACCACTATCACTTTCAAGTGATTCTGTTGTACCGAATGACTCAATACTGCTCTCACCATCACTAGACGATTCGTAGTTTAGTTCACTTGAAGAATCTCTTTGTCGCTATTCGATGCCATCTTTATTTTACCTGCCATCTCATCAAAATTTTAAAAAAACGTCATACCGGAAACGTTCTTTGATACGCTGTGACACTACCCAATACCGTATGGACGCTCCTACTTATGGGCTCCTGAAAAATCAATCAATCAATCAATCAATCAATCAAAAATAAAAAGTATAAAAATAAAAAATAATCAAAAATAATATAATAAATATAAAAAATTAAAAAAATAAAAAAATAATAATTAATAAAAAATAATTAATAAAAAATAATTAATATAAAATAATTAATAAAAAATAACAGAATGGGCTCCTGAAAATAATTAAAAAAATAATTATCAATCAGTAAATAATAATGGGCTCCTGTAAATAAATAATAAATAAATAAATATTAAACAAATAAATAATTGCATAAATAATCAATAAACAATAAATAAATAAATAACATATAAATGAATAATGGATAAATAAATTATAAATAAATAAATGAATTATAAATAAATAAATAATGAGCGAATAATAAACAAACAAGACGCTCAATGAGCGTACACTCGGGCATTATGACAAGGACAATGTCAGTTGCGTGACGAGGGACCTGACAATGACTGACAGTTGCGTGACGAGGGAGACTATGTTTAATGTATATGTGCTGGTGAGCATAGATAAAGATATCCGATTCGTACGTTCCTAGCACAGTAGTAACCCCTCCCCCACGTACATGGAACGTCCAGTTGAGTTCGATATACGCTCGGTAACTATTTGACACGTTTGAGCGAATCATACTTTCGGATTTAGTTCGATAGGCGTTCGGAAACTATTCGATCTGTTTTTGCCGACCATGAAAATGCAACCTCAAGTGACCTCAAGTACGTTTAAAGACGTACACAGACGTACCTCGACGAGTCGGAGATCTTTATCGATGCTCACCGACACAAATAGTCTCCCTCGTCACGCAACTGTCATTGTCATAATACCCGACTATACGCTCATTGAGCGTCTTCTTCTGTAACAGATCCCTAATATCTAATGACGTTTTGATTTCGATTGTATTTTTGCCGTTCACTGACTTGTTTTGAGCGTGGAAATTCTGCTTTAAATAGCGATGCGCGGCGGTTCTAAAATTAATGCGCTTCTCTATTGTGCAAGTATATAAATAGGCTATTAAAACTACTTTGGCATGATCCCAAATTTCGTACATTGACCTTGCTCGCCTTTGCTTTGGTGAAGTTTTGAAGTACGATTTCTACGATTTCTTTTCCTTCTGAATTTTTCAAACGTCGAATCAAATAAACATCCATCAATATATATCTGAGAAATGTGTTTCGTTTTACTGTCGGATACTTTTTAAACGGTGACGACAGTCAGGCAGCAAGCAAAGCGAGATTAGCTATCAAAACAAAATCTACTGGAAAATCAAACCCTCGCTCTCTAGCTTCAGAGACATAATAATATAACATCCAGACGATTCAGACTATGATCTGGCGAAGCTCGACGAAGCTGCTAACGGGTTTTTAACGGCATGGCCTATAAAAAAAAAACTTTGCAAACGTGGAATAAAATAAACATCCATCATGAGTTACTGAAAATAACTCGACTGGCTCGACTGTTTGCATGACTTCTGTACATATAGCTTTTTGTCAATAGATGTACGGTTACATCGCTGGTCGTGAGTTTAATTATAAATACTCAAGGACATAGCTGTACACGTACTATTACAATTAGCAACAAACATGACAACATAGCGAGGTCATGATACTTTTTGAGTTCATTTCATTTGCTTTTCAATTCATTTTTTGATGAGTTCGAGTTCGTGGAACGACGTCGTACAACAGCCGATAAAACACGGGCTTTAAACACGCTCATTTCACAGACAAAAGCATACGCCGATTTGTGGGCCCACTCTGAAAGATGTCGTTTCATTTATAACAAAAACAAACGCGCCTTAGCTTCATCGTCGAACGATCAACTAGAATCCTAACCTTTAATAGCTTGAAGATCTACAGCTGCTTTCAAAACTAAGATTCAAATCTACTTGAGTCCTGTGTCGTTTGTTTTCCCTTATCTGCTGAGTAATCTTGAAACTCGATACGATTAAATACGTCGCATACTTTCTTCATTCTTTGACCAAACAAAACTACTAAAACTACTACCGAACAAGAAAGCCCATTTTATAACTCGGGCTTCCTTCGGAAGGGCCCGAGTAATAAACCAAGCGGTTCTCGAAAGACCGCTGACCGCATACCTCGAAGACTTAGATCTTATTTGGGGTTTTTCCCGTAATACGGGCTGTTATTATACTACTATTACGTAATTTTACCTTATAAGGTCAAGATAACTCGAAAAATATGGAGCCGTATTACCATAGTTCGAAAGCCGTATTACCATAGTTCTAAAACCGGTTTCACTGCAAAGTTTTGAACATTTTGTGATGTCAAATCCATTGTCAATAAGAGTACAGACAATGGAAAACCGCTTGCGATTTCTTTTTTAAAACAACAAAGTCAAAAAATCATCCAAAAGCAAGGATAAAGTTTGAAAGAAAAACCGTTTCAAGCGTGCGCTGGCTCCGTGCGCGAGCGATTCGTCATTCTCTGTGTCTGTTATTGTAAAAAAGCGCGCGGACCTTGAAAGGTTTTGAAGTAATTATTAGATAAATTTACTCAAAAACGGACAATTATGTTTTCGTTCAAAGTAGTATAATAAATAACTTATTTGGAGTTTTTCCCGTAATACGGGCTGATATTTTACTCGTTACTCGCATTTTTCCTCGTCCCTTCGGGACTCGGAAAAATACATTCGCAACTCGTAAAATATCAGCCCGTATTACGGGAAAAACCCCAAATAAGATCTAAATATTTTACGAGTTGCGAATGTATTTTTCCGAGTCCCGAAGGGACTCGGAACAATGCGAGTAACGAGTAAAATATCAGCCCGTATTACGGGAAAAACCCCAAATAAGTTATTTATTATACTACTTTGAACGGGAAAAAATTTGTCCGTTTTTGAGCAAATATGATCTAATAATTATTTCAAAACCTTTCAAGGTCGGCGCGCGAATGACAAATCGCTCGCGCACGGAGCCAGCGCGCGCTTGAAACGGTTTTTTTCTTTCAAAATTTATCCTTGGTTTTGGATGATTTTTTTACTTTGTTATTGTAAAAAAGAAATCGCAAGCGGTTTTCCATTGTCTGTACTCTTATTGACAATGGATTTGACGTCACAAAATGTTCAAAACTTTGCAGTGAAACCGGTTTTAGAACTATGGTAATACGGCTTTTAGAACTATGGTAATACGGCTTTTAGAACTATGGTAATACGGCTTTAGAACTATGGTAATACGGCTCCATATTTTTCGAGTTCTCTTGACCTTATAAGGTAAAATTACGTAATAGTAGTATAATAAGCAAGAATATTCCAATCGATATTTTGTGAATGTCAATCGATATTCTCGACTGGTGATTTCGTGTTACATCTCGACTAGTGATTTCTCATTCTCATATGGTGATTCTTTATACTCGCATATTGATTTTGTATCTTATTCTCGCATGGTGATTTTATATTCTCATATAGTGATTTCTTATTCTCGTACGGTGATTCCTATTCTCGTATAGTGATTTCTCATTCTCGTATGGTGATTCCGATTCTCGTATAGTGATTTCTTATTCTCGTATGGTGATTCCTATTCTCGTATAGTGAATTTTTATTCTCGTATGGTGATTCCTATTCTCGTATAGTGATTTCTTATTCTCGTATGGTGATTCCTATTCTCGTATAGTGATTTCTTATTCTCGTATGGTGATTCCTATTCTCGTATAGTGAATTGTTTTTCTCGTATGGTGATTCCTATTCTCGTATAGTGATTTCTTATTCTCGTATGGTGATTCCTATTCTCGTATAGTGAAATTTTTTTCTCGTATGGTGATTCCTATTCTCGTATAGTGATTTCTTATTCTCGTATAGTGAATTTTTTTCTCGTATGGTGATTCCTATTCTCGTATATAGTGATTTCTTATTCTCGTATGGTGATTCCTATTCTCGTATAGTGATTTCTTATTCTCGTATAGTGATTCCTATTTCTCAAGGGGTGATTTGAAACTCAATACACTTTTGTCATGTTTGGCTGGCCATAAGAAACAACTCAAGAATGCGGAACTGGATTAGAAGTTACGGTACAAAGTCTAAGTAATGTTGTTTCAAATCGAAATAACCAAAACGTACCCGATCCCAGCCTAAAAAGTCAAAAAATGATACCCTATCCCAGACCTGGGAGCTCAAAAAACATACCCTATCCCGCGGCACATACCCGTATAGCGTTTATAGGGGAGTACCCCCCCCCCCCCCCCCCCCCCCCCCCGAAAATATCTAAAAATATGTCCACTGTTTAAAAATATATCTATTTGATTGTGGTCTTAAAATCAAATACAAAGCTTATTTAAAAGTGGCAAATAAATGGAAAGATTTAGTTCATTAGAGCGATTCTCATCAACTTGATTAGTTGAATTACTAATAAGCCATGAATAAAACCCACTGAGAATATTAACAGAGAAGAGATGCATTTTACTTTAAAATGTCCTTTTTTAGTCTGAAGATTATTGGAATTGACATCTAAGTATACATGCATATGCGTTGCTTCTCAAAACATGTTATTTCACTCGTATCTAGTATAATGTAATGTTCACATGGCGTTACGCGCCCACGTACATATCTGAGTGGTTTGCTCGCAACAATGTTGAATTTGCACGCAATAAGAACATAGTTAATTATTTGGCATCGCTCCCGGGCATCGCTCGTTTGTTTTGTTTGTCTGCTTCTTCGTTATTGCTGTTTGTTCTGAACCGTCTCATGTGCTTGGAATTAGGATTTTTTTTAATGGTGCTCATTTCAGTATAGCCGATATAAACATCGGATTCTGATACGAAAGTGTTCAAATGCAGTTCTGAAAAGTTATTCTGAAACTATAAAAGTAAGCTAAAACATGGACGCATTTGTATTCAACATCCAAATTATGAGCTGATATAGAAATGAAACAAATAAATGTCGACCACTCAGACGACAGTCATATTGGCCGAGTGCGGACCGCTCCCACATACGACAGGGGGTTTGGCAAGATTGTTTGTGGGGGAGGGGGGTCGGGGGTCGGGGGGGGGGGGGGGGGTGGACATACGATGTTTTGGGAATCTTTAATTTGTAAGTAGGGGAGTACACTGAAAAACGCACACTCATTGTCCATGTAAATGTTGTGTTAAACTTGTTGTAACTTAAATTGACATGGTTTTGGATATTTACACATAATTCACACCTGCCATTAGCGTGCGGTTTTCCCCAGGGGGTGGGGATTAGGCAAACTATTAGAATGATATAGGGGGTTGTAAAATGTTTTAACTATCATGAAGGGGGTAGGGTTGGGAAATAATTTGAGGTTATGCCCAGCAATTTTGGCAACCCCTCCCCCCTACTGTAATCTTATAGTCTCAAAAGAAAAGCGTGAAAGAATGTAATCAATCTCTATCCGGCGTGACTGACAGGTGATCCTTGTACGATGCAATAATCGATGAAATACTCATACAAGTTATCATTAGAAAGAGGTCTTTCACCAAGGCAGAGGTAAGTAACAGAAGTTGAAGATTTATGGCGAAGTTTTATCAATCCAGTGTCATGGGTTCAGCCTCTCCTGTCCCCTTTCTCTCTTTTTGAAACTTTGTTTGTTTTGGTCATTTTCTTGCATATTATTTTGAAGTGTTCTTCTTCGTCATCGATCATATCTTCTCTTTTTCCTCTTCTTAATTCATCTTCTTCTCCTTCTTCATCTTCTTCATCTTGTTTTCCTCCTCAGCCTTTTTTCTGTTCTTCTTCTTCTTCTTCTTCTTCTTCTTCTTCTTCTTCTTTTACTTCTGCTTCTTCTTGTAAGTTCTTCTTGCAAGTACTTTTTTATCTCTTGTTGTTCTTCTTTTACTTGTTGAATGTTCTTCTTCTTGTGCAAATTGATCAGTTCCTTTTCTTGTTCTTCTTCCCAGTTCTTCTCGTTTCAATCTCTTCTCATTTTAATCGTTTTTTCCCTCTTTTTTCTCAGTGAAAATAAATATAGTCCCAACGTCTTGATTTCTCATCTTAATCATGATGAAAGTCATTACAATTTTGTTCGTGTTTGCAACCTTTTCGTCTTCTCTTCTTGCAGTCCAAGGTATGTCATATTGGTAATACTGAAATTAATAAATGAACCAAGTAGAAAAAATGAGCTTTTGTTGAAATCCAAGGATTTAAAAGTTGTAAAGGTATTGCATACTAGTCCTTTTATAATAATCGATGATGCATGGAAGCGGCTTTCAATATTCTGAAGGACTTTTTAAAAAACTTGAATTATTCAGGACAAACATGTATCAGTACAACCCATCAACAAGCACCTTTGTTTTATTAATGTAGCTTAGTTAGCATTCATACCGGCTAATCTCTCCTTAGAAATTGTTAGTTCTCAATATTAAAAAGTTGTAACTACTGTAGGTTTCAGGGTGGATAGACACCATTTAATATTCAAATCTGTGAGATCAATGAACTGGGAACTTAATCACACCAGTCATACACGATACATAAATATGTAGAATCGTAAAATCTCCTACCAGTAAGAAAATATACACTTGTTTATTTTCTTGCTGCCTAGGAAAACAAAATTAAAACCGCCGTAACTCTCTCAATTTCAAGCGGAATGGCCTAGAAATTCCTACAGAGGTAAAGGACAACACAAGGAACAAGTACAAGGCGTATAAAGGCAAACGAGTTTTTATTTATTTATTAAAGTACACCAGAACGAGAAAGCCCATACATTTACTGTATTTACGCCACTGATACTGAGCTTGGGCTACCTGTGGTAATACATAGTATACTGATGCAACCGAATCTTGAAAAGATTTAAAACTTGATCATCAAGTGCCATATATCAGGTAACAAGAATTCATTCAAGTTCAAAGAAATGCTTGTATCGGTCCAAGCATTTAGGCAACGATTGTAGCAGATTGGATTACTGTTTTCGAAACTTCAGCCGATTCGCAAGAGTTACAACGTGTAATGAATGCCATGCACGCTTCATTCTTTGGCCTGCCGAATAACGCCTATCTTTAAAAGTGCTTCTTGATCTCCAATCAACCGTTACGTGCTGACCAGGATGAACGCGGGCTCTTGATACGAGTTTCGAGCTTTACCGACTAGCTAAGCTTTACCGACTAGCTAAAAGAGTTTTTAAACACTTAAAATATTATTTTAATTACTTTTAAAATTATACAGGGATTAACACTCATGCACCTTCGGGATTTAGTTTCTGTTTTACCCCCATCTTCGTATAATTAACAATGGAAATTTACCGAGCCGCGAGTCTTCGAGCGGCACTGAGGGGAATAATTATGTTAGTATATACCACACAAGTGAATAGCCAGCCAAATATATAAAAAATATTTTCAAGAATAAAGAGACACGCTCGCGAAACGTGACGCCATTGAGTAGCCAATCAGAGCCCGCGAAAAGTGCTGATCACTGTTGAATTGATACGATATCACTTCATGGGTCGTATTGTCGACCAATCAAATTTCTCGTTAGATATTGCTCTGGCCAATCAGTATCATTGTTATACTTCGGCCGTGACGCGATCGCGTTTTTGATTCCCGCCTTTTAATTAGCCACTTGAAAGTACAAGATCAGAAAATGGCTGCTTGAAGTTCAAGATTGGTATTTCCGAAGAGGATATCGCTGATTTTGTGAAAGAAAACGAAAACAAAAATACGGCTCGAAAGACACATCAAGACGTGACATTATTCAAGTCATTTCCAAAGGAAAAAAGAACAACAGAACCTCGAAGATTTATCTCCTCAAGTGCTTGACAGATACCTCAAGGGAATTTTTGCTGGCGGTTAGAAAACAAGATGGTTCGGAGTAAGAAACAGCAGCGTCTCTTCGCTCTATATTATCTATAATATACAGTAAATCTTCTATTAAGCGCCCCTCAAATGAGCTCCACCCCTATATTAAGCGCCCCCTCCCCACTTTGGAGCCGTTTGGTACTAAGCGTTCCTCTATAATAAGCCCCCCTCCCCTCCCCTAACCACAGAAAAACACGCTCATTTTCAATAACATGCAATGACATTTACATATCAATCAGTGTGGTTTGCGGTTTGCTTAACAAGCACATTTATACATACAAGACATTTATTGTACTGGCAATAGTGTGAAGTTAATGCAAAACAATTCAAGAGCCCAAGTTAACGCCAATAGAGTTTAAAGTGGGTTTTCTGTGGTAGAGCGCTCACGTTTTCCTTACGTAAACCACAGGGTGCCCACCATACATATTCCGCACGCTCTAACACAGGAAACCCATGATAAAAAAAACGCGCGCATATACAAATGCATTTTTAATTAGTAAATTAGCCTCAGAAGAAATGGTTCGACGGCTTATAGCGCGTTTACGTTAGATTGCGCGTTTACGTTTAAGAAAATTGCCTGTAGATTAACCTGCTGTTTTCTGTAGGAGCTTGGCGTAATTTGGCTCCGGGTAGAGCAACTTGGACTGGCAGTGGAACATCCTGGAAATTAGTCATTCCACTTGGCGATGCCATTTGGCACTATGGTCCTGCTCGTATTTGGACAACTCCTATAAATTCAGACCATTATGGTAAGTGTTGGGGTTAGATAATGAACCATGGTGATGCCGTCAATTGGCACTATGGTCCTGCTCGTGTTTGGACAACTCCTATAAATTCAGACCATTATGGTAAGTGTTGTCTATTTAAGGGTTAGATAATGAACCATGGTGATGTCATTTGGTACTATGGTCCTGCTCGTGTTTGGACAACTCCTATAAATTCAGACCATTATGGTAAGTGTTGTCTATTTAAGGGTTAGATAATGAACCATGGTGGTGTCATTTGGCACTATGGTCCTGCACGTTTGGGAAGAAGAGGAGAGATGAGGGCAGGGCAGGAGTGGGGGAGCGATCGGCTAATTTGTAGCATCTGATTTATATTTTTTTCTTTCTTAAAATGGTTTTATTCTACGGCGCCATGCAATATATATTACAGAGTTTAAATCAGGAAAAAGAAGATATCTCAAATTAAGAAGTACATTTTGGAGGAAAGTGCCGGAGAACAAGTCAGAATTGAACGAATTCCTAAGAGAACTTAGCCTGCTTTCAGGCTCTCTTTATGTGGGGACATTTTTTTTGGGAGGAGCGAGGAGGGTAGGGGAGAAAAAATTGTCCCCACAATAAGAGAGCCTGAAAGCAGGCTAAAGAGAACTCGCAAATGTATTCATAGCGGACTGACTAATAACTAGCTTACTAGATCAAGATTAATATGTACTTTTTTAATTAAACTAATTCCTAAGAGAACTCGCAAATGTATTCATTATAGTGGACTGACTAATAACTAGCTTACTAGATCAAGATTAATATGTACTTTTTTAATTAAACTAATTCCTAAGAGAACTCGCAAATGTATTCATTATAGCGGACTGACTAATAACTAACTTACTAGATCAAGATTAATATGTACTTTTTTAATTAATCTAATTCCTGAGAGAACTCGCAAATGTATCATAGCGGACTGACTAATAACTAACTTACTAGATCAAGATTAATATGTACTTTTTTAATTAATCTAATTCCTAAGAGAACTCGCAAATGTATTCATAGTGGACTGACTAATAACTAGCTTACTAGATCAAGATTAATATGTACTTTTTTAATGAAACTAATTTCTAAGAGAACTCGCAAATGTATTCATAGTGGACTGACTAATAACTAGCTTACTAGATCAAGATTAATATGTACTTTTTTAATTAAACTAATTCCTAAGAGAACTCGCAAATGTATTCGTAGCGGACTGACTAATAACTAACTTACTAGATCAAGATTAATATGTACTTTTTTAATTAAACTAATTCCTAAGAGAACTCGCAAATGTATTCATAGCGGACGTAATGTTTAAAGGCCGACAATGAGGACTTGACGGGATTTCAAAGTCCGCGCAATGAGTTCAAGTCCGAGGCGAAGCCGAGGACTTGAACTCATTGCAAGGACTTTGAAATCCCGTCAAGTCCGAATTGGAGGCCTTTGAACGACTTCAACTCCTCATTAATTATTCGGGAGGAATCAAAGACAAATAAAAGTTGCTGGTAGTTGAGTATTTTGCAAGGAAAACTAAAAAATATCGAGAAAATAGGGCTACAAATTCTTTTAATCACTGTTATTATGAAGAGCAAAGTTAATTGAACAATCAGTGCTATTCAATTGCCTTTTGTTCATAATGCAATCAAATATTTTTTAAAGCATAGTCTCTCGGGATATGTTAGCTGCATTACCTGTTACAGTTACTGGTTTCAATTAAGCTAGTTCAGTGTTAATTGAACAAAACTTTATTGAGCAATCATAATAATAATCAGTGCTATTCATGCCATTCGTACATATTGCTTTCAAGTAATGATGTTTTCTAAAGGCATAGTCTCTCGGGATATGCTAAATCAAGCCTGAGTTGCGAGTTACAGTTTTCCGGTTCAGTTCAGTGCAAATCCAGCATGGCGTCAAGAGCAACCGATTCCTCTGACGAGTTTGAGCCTCCACTAAAGCGGTTCAGAAAACCTCTAGCGCCGAAGGAACAAGATTTAAAATTGAAAAATGCTATCCCAAAAGCAACATTATACAAGAATAACTGGGCAGTGAACATCTTTACTGAATGGCGTGATAATAGAGAAAACAAGATGGCCACTTTTGAACCCAAAAGTCAGTCAAGATTTGTACCTCACGAGGAAGTTGAAAACTTGGATATTAAGCCATGGGAAAAAATGAGTGTGCCGTCACTTAATTTTTGGATTTCCAAATTTCTCCAAGAGGTGTGCAACAAGAAAGGAGAGAGATACCCGGCAAAAACTCTGTATCAGATTGTTGCTTCCCTAAAAAGATATTTGGAGTCGAGAGGCCGGTCGGATGTAAATATGATGAATAAATCAAATGAAAGGTATGCTGTATACATAGTATATTATATGCATGTTCTATTAGAGGTATTACTCATATTATAGAAGCTATTTTTTCATTGCATAAAGATAACATGTTATTTTCTGCTCTCAGTTTCAGCTATCTGCGTCAAGTCTTAGATGCCGAGATGAAAGACGTGCACAAAATGGGGATCATAAACCAGAATACAGAAAAACTACCAATGTCTGACATGGAGGAAGAGAAGATGTGGGAAAGCGGACTATTTGGACCTTTAACAGCTAAGACTATTCTTAATACACTTTATTTCTATAATGGGAAATTATTTGGAATGAGATCGAAGGAGCATCGTAGTTTAAGGCTTTCTGATATTATAGTAGACTCGGAAACCATTACATTTAAGGAGAATTCATCTAAGACGTATCATGGGGGGATCTCAGACTTGAAAAAAACACCAAGGAAAGTAAGACACTTATGTCATAGTGTAGGGGAAGAGAATCACGAGCGATGCCTAGTTTCTATTTATAAGCTTTATTATGAGAAAGTCAATAGTTTAGCTGTTAAGAATAAGGCGTTTTACTTTCAGCCATTTGAAAACGATATATCGTTTAAGAATGCTCCAGTTGGTATTCACAGTTTAAATGCAATACTCCCTAATTTGTGTGCCGCAATAGGAGCTCCTAGAAAAACGAGCCACAGTCTTCGTGTTACAACTGTAACTAAATTGTTTAATGCTCAAGTAGAAGAGAAATTAATTCGGAGTCGTAGTGGCCACACTAGTAATGCTCTTTTTGCATATGAGAAATCGAGCAAGGAGCAGGAACAAAATGTTTCAGAAATTCTGGGTCCTGTAAAACCCAGTAAGCAGGATTTTATTGAAAGTAAGCCTAAGCCGAGTGCTTCTAGTAGTTCAACTGAACAAGAATTGCCTGTTTTTGAAATAGACGAATTGGATAGCTTTTTTGATGAGATTTTGGGAGAAGATGAAAGCTTAAGTATGTCTAATAATGTAGCACCTCCACAACCGCCCGGATGGAAGTATGCTTCCGATGGGCCAATTAAGATAAGTGGCAATAATTGCAATGTAACCATTAATCAAATCAGAAAGCCTTAAATTATCATTTACAGTGCATTCAGCCGAGAGAGAATCTTCTTTTGTGTTAAGTAAATTCATATAAATAGATATTATATCCAATGTATCTTTATCAACGGACGGATGATTGATTGATGTGCAAGTTTCAGTTTATTTCATGGTTTAATGCACTTGGATGATAATCTAACTTAGTAAAAGAGGTGTATCCACCTCATAATGATAATGAATGGAATTTGAAAGGAAATTGTTTAATCTGATCAATAAAAGAGTAATTATGCATGCCATGATGTTTTTCAATAATTTATTCGTAGTAACTGGAAAAATTTCCAGTTACTGGAACAACTTGTTCCAGTAACTAGAAACTTTTCCAGTTACTGCTAGGAGGACTAGACCAGGTATCCAGTGTCCTCAAGGGATTAAAATCAGACCATTGGATTGGCTGAATACCTCGTGAATAATTAATGAGGATTTGAATGACTATTCAAATCCTCATTAATTATTCACGAGGTATTCAGCCAATCCAATGGTCTGATTTTAATCCCTTGAGGACACTGGATACCTGGTCTAGTCCTCCTAGCAGTAACTGGAAAAGTTTCTAGTTACTGGAACAAGTTGTTCCAGTAACTGGAAATTTTTCCAGTTACTACGAATAAATTATTGAAAAACATCATGGCATGCATAATTACTCTTTTATTGATCAGATTAAACAATTTCCTTTCAAATTCCATTCATTATCATTATGAGGTGGATACACCTCTTTTACTAAGTTAGATTATCATCCAAGTGCATTAAACCATGAAATAAACTGAAACTTGCACATCAATCAATCATCCGTCCGTTGATAAAGATACATTGGATATAATATCTATTTATATGAATTTACTTAACACAAAAGAAGATTCTCTCTCGGCTGAATGCACTGTAAATGATAATTTAAGGCTTTCTGATTTGATTAATGGTTACATTGCAATTATTGCCACTTATCTTAATTGGCCCATCGGAAGCATACTTCCATCCGGGCGGTTGTGGAGGTGCTACATTATTAGACATACTTAAGCTTTCATCTTCTCCCAAAATCTCATCAAAAAAGCTATCCAATTCGTCTATTTCAAAAACAGGCAATTCTTGTTCAGTTGAACTACTAGAAGCACTCGGCTTAGGCTTACTTTCAATAAAATCCTGCTTACTGGGTTTTACAGGACCCAGAATTTCTGAAACATTTTGTTCCTGCTCCTTGCTCGATTTCTCATATGCAAAAAGAGCATTACTAGTGTGGCCACTACGACTCCGAATTAATTTCTCTTCTACTTGAGCATTAAACAATTTAGTTACAGTTGTAACACGAAGACTGTGGCTCGTTTTTCTAGGAGCTCCTATTGCGGCACACAAATTAGGGAGTATTGCATTTAAACTGTGAATACCAACTGGAGCATTCTTAAACGATATATCGTTTTCAAATGGCTGAAAGTAAAACGCCTTATTCTTAACAGCTAAACTATTGACTTTCTCATAATAAAGCTTATAAATAGAAACTAGGCATCGCTCGTGATTCTCTTCCCCTACACTATGACATAAGTGTCTTACTTTCCTTGGTGTTTTTTTCAAGTCTGAGATCCCCCCATGATACGTCTTAGATGAATTCTCCTTAAATGTAATGGTTTCCGAGTCTACTATAATATCAGAAAGCCTTAAACTACGATGCTCCTTCGATCTCATTCCAAATAATTTCCCATTATAGAAATAAAGTGTATTAAGAATAGTCTTAGCTGTTAAAGGTCCAAATAGTCCGCTTTCCCACATCTTCTCTTCCTCCATGTCAGACATTGGTAGTTTTTCTGTATTCTGGTTTATGATCCCCATTTTGTGCACGTCTTTCATCTCGGCATCTAAGACTTGACGCAGATAGCTGAAACTGAGAGCAGAAAATAACATGTTATCTTTATGCAATGAAAAAATAGCTTCTATAATATGAGTAATACCTCTAATAGAACATGCATATAATATACTATGTATACAGCATACCTTTCATTTGATTTATTCATCATATTTACATCCGACCGGCCTCTCGACTCCAAATATCTTTTTAGGGAAGCAACAATCTGATACAGAGTTTTTGCCGGGTATCTCTCTCCTTTCTTGTTGCACACCTCTTGGAGAAATTTGGAAATCCAAAAATTAAGTGACGGCACACTCATTTTTTCCCATGGCTTAATATCCAAGTTTTCAACTTCCTCGTGAGGTACAAATCTTGACTGACTTTTGGGTTCAAAAGTGGCCATCTTGTTTTCTCTATTATCACGCCATTCAGTAAAGATGTTCACTGCCCAGTTATTCTTGTATAATGTTGCTTTTGGGATAGCATTTTTCAATTTTAAATCTTGTTCCTTCGGCGCTAGAGGTTTTCTGAACCGCTTTAGTGGAGGCTCAAACTCGTCAGAGGAATCGGTTGCTCTTGACGCCATGCTGGATTTGCACTGAACTGAACCGGAAAACTGTAACTCGCAACTCAGGCTTGATTTAGCATATCCCGAGAGACTATGCCTTTAGAAAACATCATTACTTGAAAGCAATATGTACGAATGGCATGAATAGCACTGATTATTATTATGATTGCTCAATAAAGTTTTGTTCAATTAACACTGAACTAGCTTAATTGAAACCAGTAACTGTAACAGGTAATGCAGCTAACATATCCCGAGAGACTATGCTTTAAAAAATATTTGATTGCATTATGAACAAAAGGCAATTGAATAGCACTGATTGTTCAATTAACTTTGCTCTTCATAATAACAGTGATTAAAAGAATTTGTAGCCCTATTTTCTCGATATTTTTTAGTTTTCCTTGCAAAATACTCAACTACCAGCAACTTTTATTTGTCTTTGATTCCTCCCGAATAATTAATGAGGAGTTGAAGTCGTTCAAAGGCCTCCAATTCGGACTTGACGGGATTTCAAAGTCCTTGCAATGAGTTCAAGTCCTCGGCTTCGCCTCGGACTTGAACTCATTGCGCGGACTTTGAAATCCCGTCAAGTCCTCATTGTCGGCCTTTAAACATTACATAACTAACTTACTAGATCAAGATTAATATGTACTTTTTTAATTAAACTAATTCCTAAGAGAACTCGCAAATGTATTCGTAGCGGACTGACTAATAACTAACTTACTAGATCAAGATTAATATGTACTTTTTTAATTAAACTAATTCCTAAGAGAACTCGCGAATGTATTCATAGTGGACTGACTAATAACTAGCTTACTAGATCAAGATTAATATGTACTTTTTTAATTAAACTAATTCCTAAGAGAACTCGCAAATGTATTCGTAGCGGACTGACTAATAACTAACTTACTAGATCAAGATTAATATGTACTTTTTTAATTAAACTAATTCCTAAGAGAACTCGCGAATGTATTCATAGTGGACTGACTAATAACTAGCTTACGAGATCAAGATTAATATGTACTTTTTTAATTAAACTAATTCCTAAGAGAACTCGCAAATGTATCATAGTGGACTGACTAATAACTAGCTTACTAGATCAAGATTAATATGTACTTTTTTAATTAAACTAATTCCTAAGAGAACTCGCAAATGTATTCATAGCGGACTGACTAATAACTAACTTACTAGATCAAGATTAATATGTACTTTTTTAATTAAACTAATTCCTAAGAGAACTCGCAAATGTATTCGTAGCGGACTGACTAATAACTAACTTACTAGATCAAGATTAATATGTACTTTTTTAATTAAACTAATTCCTAAGAGAACTCGCAAATGTATTCATAGCGGACTGACTAATAACTAACTTACTAGATCAAGATTAATATGTACTTTTTTAATTAAACTAATTCCTAAGAGAACTCGCAAATGTATTCGTAGCGGACTGACTAATAACTAACTTACTAGATCAAGATTAATATGTACTTTTTTAATTAAACTAATTCCTAAGAGAACTCGCAAATGTATTCATAGCGGACTGACTAATAACTAACTTACTAGATCAAGATTAATATGTACTTTTTTAATTAAACTAATTCCTAAGAGAACTCGCAAATGTATTCGTAGCGGACTGACTAATAACTAACTTACTAGTCAAGATTAATATGTACTTTTTTAATTAAACTAATTCCTAAGAGAACTCGCGAATGTATTCATAGTGGACTGACTAATAACTAGCTTACTAGATCAAGATTAATATGTACTTTTTTAATTAATCTAATTCCTGAGAACTCGCAAATGTATCATAGCGGACTGACTAATAACTAACTTACTAGATCAAGATTAATATGTACTTTTTTAATTAATCTAATTCCTAAGAGAACTCGCAAATGTATTCATAGTGGACTGACTAATAACTAGCTTACTAGATCAAGATTAATATGTACTTTTTTAATGAAACTAATTTCTAAGAGAACTCGCAAATGTATTCATAGTGGACTGACTAATAACTAGCTTACTAGATCAAGATTAATATGTACTTTTTTAATTAAACTAATTCCTAAGAGAACTCGCAAATGTATTCGTAGCGGACTGACTAATAACTAACTTACTAGATCAAGATTAATAGAGTGCAAACCATATGTCCGTGAAACAGTACTAACTAATTAGTACTAAATAGCACTGATGAAACAATAGAAAACAATGGAGATAACACTATTTAGTACTATTTAGTAATAGTACTATTTCACGGACATATGGTTTGTACTCTATGTACTTTTTTAATTAAACTAATTCCTAAGAGAACTCGCAAATGTATTCATAGCGGACTGACTAATAACTAACTTACTAGATCAAGATTAATATGTACTTTTTTAATTAAACTAATTCCTAAGAGAACTCGCAAATGTATTCGTAGCGGACTGACTAATAACTAACTTACTAGATCAAGATTAATATGTACTTTTTTAATTAAACTAATTCCTAAGAGAACTCGCGAATGTATTCATAGTGGACTGACTAATAACTAGCTTACTAGATCAAGATTAATATGTACTTTTTTAATTAAACTAATTCCTAAGAGAACTCGCAAATGTATTCGTAGCGGACTGACTAATAACTAACTTACTAGATCAAGATTAATATGTACTTTTTTAATTAAACTAATTCCTAAGAGAACTCGCAAATGTATTCATAGCGGACTGACTAATAACTAACTTACTAGATCAAGATTAATATGTACTTTTTTAATTAAACTAATTCCTAAGAGAACTCGCAAATGTATTCGTAGCGGACTGACTAATAACTAACTTACTAGATCAAGATTAATATGTACTTTTTTAATTAAACTAATTCCTAAGAGAACTCGCGAATGTATTCATAGTGGACTGACTAATAACTAGCTTACTAGATCAAGATTAATATGTACTTTTTCATTTAAACTAATTCCTAAGAGAACTCGCAAATGTATTCGTAGCGGACTGACTAATAACTAACTTACTAGATCAAGATTAATATGTACTTTTTTAATTAAACTAATTCCTAAGAGAACTCGCAAATGTATTCATAGCGGACTGACTAATAACTAACTTACTAGATCAAGATTAATATGTACTTTTTTAATTAAACTAATTCCTAAGAGAACTCGCAAATGTATTCGTAGCGGACTGACTAATAACTAACTTACTAGATCAAGATTAATATGTACTTTTTTAATTAAACTAATTCCTAAGAGAACTCGCAAATGTATTCATAGCGGACTGACTAATAACTAACTTACTAGATCAAGATTAATATGTACTTTTTTAATTAAACTAATTCCTAAGAGAACTCGCAAATGTATTCGTAGCGGACTGACTAATAACTAACTTACTAGATCAAGATTAATATGTACTTTTTTAATTAAACTAATTCCTAAGAGAACTCGCAAATGTATTCATAGCGGACTGACTAATAACTAACTTACTAGATCAAGATTAATATGTACTTTTTTAATTAAACTAATTCCTAAGAGAACTCGCAAATGTATTCGTAGCGGACTGACTAATAACTAACTTACTAGTCAAGATTAATATGTACTTTTTTAATTAAACTAATTCCTAAGAGAACTCGCGAATGTATTCATAGTGGACTGACTAATAACTAGCTTACTAGATCAAGATTAATATGTACTTTTTTAATTAAACTAATTCCTAAGAGAACTCGCAAATGTATTCGTAGCGGACTGACTAATAACTAACTTACTAGATCAAGATTAATATGTACTTTTTTAATTAAACTAATTCCTAAGAGAACTCGCAAATGTATCATAGCGGACTGACTAATAACTAGCTTACTAGATCAAGATTAATATGTACTTTTTTTATTAAACTAATTCCTAAGAGAACTCGCGAATGTATTCATAGTGGACTGACTAATAACTAGCTTACGAGATCAAGATTAATATGTACTTTTTTAATTAAACTAATTCCTAAGAGAACTCGCAAATGTATTCATAGCGGACTGACTAATAACTAACTTACTAGATCAAGATTAATATGTACTTTTTTAATTAAACTAATTCCTAAGAGAACTCGCAAATGTATCATAGCGGACTGACTAATAACTAGCTTACTAGATCAAGATTAATATGTACTTTTTTAATTAAACTAATTCCTAAGAGAACTCGCGAATGTATTCATAGTGGACTGACTAATAACTAACTTACTAGATCAAGATTAATATGTACTTTTTTAATTAAACTAATTCCTAAGAGAACTCGCGAATGTATTCATAGTGGACTGACTAATAACTAACTTACTAGATCAAGATTAATATGTACTTTTTTAATTAAACTAATTCCTAAGAGAACTCGCGAATGTATTCGTAGCGGACTGACTAATAACTAACTTACTAGATCAAGATTAATATGTACTTTTTTAATTAAACTAATTCCTAAGAGAACTCGCGAATGTATTCATAGTGGACTGACTAATAACTAACTTACTAGATCAAGATTAATATGTACTTTTTTAATTAAACTAATTCCTAAGAGAACTCGCGAATGTATTCATAGTGGACTGACTAATAACTAACTTACTAGATCAAGATTAATATGTACTTTTTTTAATTACGTATAGAGATAACAAGCAGAGTGCGCCCAATTAATGATCGTTCATGTGGACACGTTTTCAAGTACAAGAAGGGAAGTGTACGCACTCGAAAGTAAGGAGTTTTTCATGTTATCTGTACTTTTTATCGTTTGCGCGTCTCTTTATGACGGGCTTCCTGTGGTGGTGGTTGCGCGGGGTGATATATTATTATTGGTATTGGTTGAGCTCCGCGATACGTTCTTACGTTTTTACGCACGGAATCGTGCGCGTTAACCCACGTAAGAACACAGGGAGCCCGCGCAATATATTGATCCGACCCTCTACCACATAAAACCCGTCTGTCTGTCTGGCTGGTTTAATGAACTTTCTTTTATTACTTTTTTATTTCCTCAGTTTGGTCACTAAAGCATGGGGATATTATATTTCTACGAATTACATGTATATCAGTACAAACGGTAAAGAAAGCGCTCCACGTATTAATTACAAGTTCAACACAAACCAATGGTACAATCTCAAGACTGTAGTCAAAGGTGCACTGGTGAAGATATACATCGACAACAAACTGGTAAAACAGGTTACAATGGCAGGTGCAGGAGCGACGTCTAAGACAGACAACTATGTGGGACTTTGGTGTCATGGCGGAGCACAAGAAGATGGAAAGAACTTTCAGGTTAAAATATGTAAGTGCTTTACATTAGGAAAGGAGGCGTAACACTCTCCCTCTCCCTCTCCCTCTCCCTCTCCCTCTCCCTCTCCCTCTCCCTCTCCCTCTCCCTCTCCCTCTCCCTCTCCCTCTCCCTCTCCCTCTCCCTCTCCCTCTCCCTCTCCCTCTCCCTCTCCCTCTCCCTCTCTCCCTCTCCCTCTCCCTCTCCCTCTCCCTCTCCCTCTCCCTCTCCCTCTCCCTCTCCCTCTCCCTCTCCCTCTCCCTCTCCCTCTCCCTCTCCCTCTCCCTCTCCCTTTCCCTCTCCCTCTCCCTCTCCCTCTCCCTCTCCCTCTCCCTCTCCCTCTCCCTCTCCCTCTCCCTCTCCCTCTCCCTCTCCCTCTCCCTCTCCCTCTCCCTCTCCCTCTCCCTCTCCCTCTCCCTCTCCCTCTCCCTCTCCCTCTCCCTCTCCCTCTCCCTCTCCCTCTCCCTCTCCCTCTCCCTCTCCCTCCCTCTCCCTCTCCCTCTCCCTCTCCCTCTCCCTCTCCCTCTCCCTCTCCCTCTCCCTCTCCCTCTCCCTCTCCCTCTCCCTCTCCCTCTCCCTCTCCCTCTCCCTCTCCCTCTCCCTCTCCCTCTCCCTCTCCCTCTCTCCCTCTCCCTCTCTCTCCCTCTCCCTCTCCCTCTCCCTCTCCTCCTCTCTCCCTCTCCCTCTCCCTCTCCCTCTTCCTCGCCCTCGCCCTCTCCCTCGCCCTCTCCCTCGCCCTCTCTCTGCCCATTTTTCAATCTCCTTCCCCTGAGAGCAAACTTCTGGTACTAAAATAAAGTCTATGTCTATGTCTAGAGCCGGTTCATAGGTTACAATGCTGAATAAGGTCTATAGTTACTTATCAAAGTAATTATTCTTGTTCGTAGTATCTGGAAAAAACAAGCTCAAATGTGCGTCCAATGATATGCAGATAGTCATACCAAAGTCATCTCTGCCTTTTGCACGTGCCAAAGACTTGCGTCTCAACGATCCTTCCTGTGGTGCTACTGAAGACGGCAAGAACTTTTACCTCCAGACAGCCTTCGACAAGTGTGGAACCACGACCACCAAAACCGGTTCAACCATCAGCTATAGCAACAAAGTCCTAGGTCGACCGCTGGTCAATAAAGCAGCCATCAGCCGCATCCGGGATATTGAGATTAAGTTTTCCTGCACATATAAACGAAAGAAAGTACTGTCGTCGTTGAGTATTCTACCCAATAACACGATAATTAAAGATTCCATTCTGGCTAATGGGAAATTTATATTCAGTTTGAAGCTCTTTCCTACCAACCAGTTCAAGAACCCGTACACCAAATACCCAGTCTCATTACATCTGCGTCAACTGGTTTACGTCGAGGTGGCAGTGAGGTCTGTCAAGAAGGAGCTCTCTATCCTAGCCCAGCAATGCTATGCTACCCCCTCTAGTAGTCGTGCTATACCCAAGCATTCGTTGATCAAGGATAGGTGAGCCATTTTATTGACAGTCAATTCTTTATTATATTAGTCAGGTATCCTCATGGGCCAACTCTTGTATCGTGTAAGCTAGACATTGAAAGATGACACGCCGTTTGCATATTTTTGGATAGTGCTTGCCGGGAAAAGTGTCCACCGCGTTCTCAGTCCCTTCTCCCTTAGCTTCCTCGTTCCTTTTGAGCTACAGCGAGGAAAGCCTGGGAGCAAGGTTGGAAAACTGAGCAGTGTTTTGTAAATAATGTTTTAGTGACTGTAGTTGGACTAGTAAAAGTGACTTCATGTTTGCCTTCACAGTTGCCCTGCGGATCGAACATTGAAGATCCTCAATTCACCGACTAAAAATGTTCAGAGGTTTAGTTTCGAGACCTTCAAGTTTACAGCCGGCTACGACAAAGACATCTATTTCCATTGTCACGTGATTGCCTGCAATGGACGTGAATCCAACAGCGTGTGTGCACGTGGCTGCGTCAAGAAGAGACTCGGCAAACGTGGCAAAGCCGACGTGAATTCTTTCAAGTTGGTCACGGGACCAGTTGTCGTGAGAGAGCAGGAGTTCGATGAACCAGAGCCACGTAGCAGCCAAGGTACTTACATGTAACAAGATTACTTCTCACGAGCTTACACTCTTGTTCTCAGGCAAAATGGTAGCCAGCTTACAGAACGTACCAGACTGCTACTTTTTTGCATATTGATGTACCGCTAAAAGTATTCAATTTATAATTAATCGACGCCGGATTCTTTTTTCTTTCAGATGATGCGATCAATCTGTCGTCTATCCTGGACACTGACTACTGAGTCGAAAACCAGATTAAATCTGCCGTATATGGTTAATTAACCTTTGTAGGGGTCTTCATAGACCTGATTATCCTGTATGTTTGTAGCGGTCCGCTTTGTAGACCTGATATACCTGTATGTTAACCTTTGTAGAGGTCTTCGTGGGCCTGATAAACCTGACTATGAACCTTTGTAGACGGGTCTTCGTGGCCTGTTGTAGACTATGATAACGTCTTTGTAGAGGTCTTTTGTAGACACCGGTTGTAGACCATGATAAACCTGTATGTTAGATTTATAGAGTCTATAGTCTTCATAGTCCTGTTGAACCTGGATGTTAACCTTTGTAGACGTCTTTGTAGACCCCGGTTGTAGACCATGATAAACCTGTATGTTAGCATTTATAGAGTCTATAGAGATCTTCATAGTCAGTCCTGTTGAACCTGGATGTTAACCTTTGTAGACGTCTTTGTAGACCCCGGTTGTAGACCATGATAAACCTGTATGTTAGCATTTATAGAGTCTATAGAGATCTTCATAGTCAGTCCTGTTGAACCTGGATGTTAACCTTTGTAGACGTCTTTGTAGACCCCGGTTGTAGACCATGATAAACCTGTATGTTAGCATTTATAGAGTCTATAGAGATCTTCATAGTCAGTCCTGTTGAACCTGGATGTTAACCTTTGTAGAAGTCCTGATATACCTAGTATAGAGACTTCCATTGGCCCTATAAATCGACAGGGCCGCGAACTTCACGTTGTAGATCTGATAATTATTACCTTCATATATAGTTATGCTAGTAACCCGGGCAAGTAACCCTTATCAAACACTTTGTAGTTGTTAACAATAAAGCATTTTTTGTGGATGCATCTATTTCGTCGTAGTTATCTACTCTGGGAAATATCGAAGGATGATATGGATGGATGCGGCATGGTTGTGTGTTTTCTTCTATCCCCACACACAGTTATCAGGGAAGCCCTGACAGTCAACCATATGATCTGAGTCCTCAGCTTTGATTACCTATGAAAAAGGAGACAAAGAGCAAACTAAGGCCGTGTCTAAATCCTAACCATTATTGCGTTTGTATTATTTGTTTCTCAAGTAGGCACAGGACGTCGAGCCGACGTTGGGAACATTCACAGGCAATAGTAACTACTGTATCAAGCGCACCAGGTACAAGTGCAGTGATTGTTCAGCAGTCTAGTGTAAAGGGAGAGGAGGAATTACATTTTTCAGATGATGAATTTGACTTCGAAGCCATAGAAAGACAATATTCTAATGATACTGTACTGGTAGAATTGCAGAGCAACTGAACTTATCGAATCTGATGAAACAACTGTACCATCAATGTTTCCTTTAAATCAGAAAGGATTACAGAACGAAATAGATAATAAAGGTGTTGGTTCTATGGGTTATTTGTGCTGTATATTCCCTCTTTATCTGTTACTAACCATTATTGCGTTTGTATTATTTGTTTCTTAAATAGGCCACAGGACGTTCTCGTAAGCCGTCACCGACGTTGGGAAAATCAGTTTTGAAGGTTAGAGTAACAAACATTTGATAATGCAAGTGTTGATATTATTTTTTTGGAATTTACGGGGTAAAACGTTCTTGCTCTTTGGCTAAATTGTTCGTACCTGGAAATCGCTTCCAGGTACGATATTTATGAAAATGAGTAGTAACTGTATCTGGAAGCTATTTCCAGGTACGAAAACCTTAGCCAATCAGCAACGCTTTACCCCGCAAATTCCCACGGCTTCAAAGCCATGCCCATGCACTTGCATAATTAAGTTTGTTGTTCTATCCTGGGTTTCAATAAACCAACATGTGCGATCGAAACGTTCATTGGCCGATGCGATATGAATATGTCTATATAATGCTCATGAGAATGCAAAATGCAATATGCAACAACACCTAGGACAACGTTTTTTGAATTAGTTGTAGTATATAAAGAACTGAAATATGAAATTGATATAGGGAATATTTAACTATAGCAGAGACTAGAATCCGTTCGTTTCCAAATTCATTTTTTTGAAGAAAGCCAAGGAATGTACGTCAAATAATATGGACAATCAACGAATTTGGAAATGGTTGTATATCAAAAGTACATAACGTTGCAAATTTCAATACAGTAAATATATAGTATATAGAAATCGTTTTTCCTGATTTTTCGCCTTAATAGATGTTGTATTCACAGCTGCTCAGAATCTTTACTGTCCAAATTCATTCTTTGACAGTGATTAGTAGTGACTGACCAGAGTTAAACTAGCACAGACTGATAGGGACTAGTGGTTAAACTACCACAGACTGACAGGGACTAGTGGATAAACTAGCACAGACTGATAGGGACTAGTGGTTAAACTAGCACAGACTGATAAGGACTAGCGGTTAAACTAGTAGAGACTGATAGGGACTAATGGTTAAACTAGTAGAGACTGATAGGGACTAGTGGTTAAAAACTAGTAGAGACTGATAGGGACTAGTGGTTAAACTAGTAGAGACTGATAGGGACTAGTGGTTAAACTAGTAGAGACTGATAGGGACTAGTGGTTAAACTAGTAGAGACTGATAGGGACTAGTGGTTAAACTAGTAGAGACTGATAGGGACTAGTGGTTAAACTAGTAGAGACTGATAGGGACTATATAGTGGTTAAACTAGTAGAGACTGATAGGGACTAGTGGTTAAACTAGTAGAGACTGATAGGGACTAGTGGTTAAACTAGTAGAGACTGATAGGGACTATATAGTGGTTAAACTAGTAGAGACTGATAGGGACTATATAGTGGTTAAACTAGTAGAGACTGACAGAGACTAGCGGTTAAACTAGTAGAGACTGACAGGGACTAGTGGTTAAACTAGTAGAGACTGATAGGGACTATATAGTGGTTAAACTAGTAGAGACTGATAGGGAGTATCGGTTAAACTAGTAGAGACTGATAGGGACTAGCGGTTAAACTGTCTAGTAGAGACTGACAGGGACTAGTGGTTAAACTAGTAGAGACTGATAGGGAGTATCGGTTAAACTAGTAGAGACTGATAGGGACTAGCGGTTAAACTGTCTAGTAGAGACTGACAGGGACTAGTGGTTAAACTAGTAGAGACTGATAGGGACTAGCGGTTAAACTAGTAGAGACTGATAGGGACTAGCGGTTAATCTAGTAGAGACTGGTAAGGACTATCGGGCCGCGACAGAATGAGACGAGACGAAAAGACTCGAGGGGAGTGAGGCCAGTAGGGTGACAGACCAGAATGCTCGAGAGAAAAGATGAGAGGGCCCTGGGGACGAGATTGCTCAATGTCCTATTTATATTCCCAGGTATAATATAAACTATGTGTACCTCCCAAGAACGCGCGATTTGATTGGTTGCTGAGCGTGCACTGTTTTTGTATAGATGCACGGAGCAGCGAAAACAAAGCAGAAAGCCTGTTTAAAACTAGTTTTATTTTATAAAACGAATAGAAGGTGACTCTCCGTGCTTCTATACAAAAATATTGCACTTCTGAGGTCTTGAAGGCTGCTGAATGCACTCACGTTCCGCTCGTGCATCCACTACCAGCTTTCAAGACCTCAGCGTGCATTATTTTTGTATAGAAGCACGGAGAGTCATCTTCTATTAATTAATTGAATTAACTCGGTGTTAGAAAACAACGAAGAGCGATACAATAGCGAACAATGTCAGAGAAATGTATTTTCATTCTATTTTGACTTTCCATATTTGAAAACAAAACATCCTGCGTGCAAACTTGTCGTGAACCACCTACGCAGTTCCGCTCTGTGAACAATGTTACCGATAACCAAAATGAACCACATGCAAAAACATTCTGAGGAGCAGAGCGCATGTATCTGTAAATATCTGTCAATTCGAATTCGCGACTGATCGAAGGCTTCAGACTAAGAAAATATGTCTACGGTTTAAAATAATTAATAATCATATCTATATTTTACAATAACAGAGCGAAATCTCGCAATCTGATTGGCTCTCAGCCGTTGTCAATAAGAGTACGACACACTGTATGACGAATCGCTCGCACACGAAGCCAGCGCGCGCTTGAAACAGTTTTTCTTTCAAACTTTTTCCTTGTTTTTGGATGTTTTTTTGACTTTGCTATGGGAGGTTTTATGGAATCTTTTTCTGACGTCAAAATCTGTCGCGAGTGGCCGTCAAACCGTCATTTTACTTGCTCAAAACTTCAAATTTAGATCGGTGAAGTCTAAATATCTGTCAAATATACCAAATATAAGTTTCTTATAAACAAACAAACAAATGTCATCTAGTTGCTTGAAGAAAAACTAACAGACTTTGAAAGTTAGGTTCGAACATTTTGTAGATCTTGACGGCCACTACGTCACACGTAAAACCTCCCATTGTAAAAAACAAATTGAAGGTGGTTTTGAGTTGTCTGTACTCTGTACTCGCTACGCTCGTGATTCCACTTGAGTTTTGAACATTTTATGACGTCAAGTGTGTGTCAATAAGAGTACAGACAACTCAAAACCACCTTCAAATTTGTTAATTTGATTGTGATTTTAAAATTAAATCAAACACAGAGCTCAAACGTGGCAAATAAATGGAAAGATTTAGTTCATTAGAGCGATTCTAAACTCTTTCAATACGGTACGGCACGGTACCGTAACTTTCCCACTCATACGTAAACGACTCTAATGTATTGTTCACAGTGCGTTACGCGCACGTTAGTGGTTTGCTCGCAAGAATGTTGAATTTGCACGGGATATTTAATTGTAATTTCAATGAGAATAAACACTAGTGAAAATCAACAAAGAAATGCACATTTACTCAATGCCCTTTTGAAAGTCTGCGAAGACACGAGACCAGACTCATACTACAAGTTTACCAAAGCGTAGGGCACTGACAGGTAGTCTGACGTAGCCTCCTCCGCTATCCGGCCGTTGCCTGCGGAGGAGGTTAGTCATTTAATTATAATGGGATTATGCATCTTTTAATTTTCAATAGAGCACGGCACGGTTCCGTAACTTTCCCATTCATACGTAAACGACTCTAATGTAATGTTCACAGTGCTTTACGCGCACGTAAGTGGTTTGCTCGCAATATTTGGTTGTAATAATGTTAATGAGAATAAACACTCATGTATAAATCAGCGAAGAAATGCATTTTACTCAATGCACTTTTTGACTCACGGATATTCTGTTGGTTTGAGTATCCTTGGGGTCCAGTATTTGGGAGTCTATGCTATGACTTTGCTCATTTGCATAAGAAAATGTGTAAGAATGGTATATTGTTTGAAAATCCTCCAGCCTGCTTTGCGCGCTCTAATATTTGCATGTGCAAAAACAAATTCCCTGAGACAAGGCTACGAAATTAGTTCAAAAACTGTAATATAAACAGAACCCCCAGTGTTATGGAGTTATGTGAACTACTAGAATGATAGGGGGTTGTAAAATGTTTTTTTAAAGCATCATGAAGGGGTTCGGGTACGTTGGGAAATATTTTGAGCTTATGTCCAGCAATTTTGACAACACCTCTCTCCCCCCCTACTGTAATCTTATATGTCAAAAGAAAAGCGTGCAAGAATGTAATCAATCTTTATCCGGCGTGACTGACAGGTGATCCTTGTACGATGCAATAATCGATGATAAATATATTAAAATCAATGCACAACTCATACAAGTTATCATTAGAAAGAGGTCTTTCACCAAGGCAGAGGTAAGTAACAGAAGTTGAAGATTTATGGCAAAGTTTTATCAATTCAGTGTCATGGGTTCAGTCTTTACTATCCACTCTCTCTCTCTTTTTGAAGTCTTCTTTTTCTTATTTCGGTCGTCACCTTCTTCTCCCCCTTTATATTTATCTTCTTGTTCTTGTTCTTCTTGTTCTTCTTTTGCTAGCTAGCTGCTTCTTCTTCTTCTGTTCTTCTTCTTCTTCTTCTTCTTCTTCTTCTTCTGTTGTTGTTGTTGTTCTTCTTCTTCTTCTTCTTCTTCTTCTTCTTCTTCTTCTTCTTCTTCTTCTTCTTCTGTACGTAGTTCTTCTTCTTCTCCTTGATATAATTTATCTTCTTCTTGTTCTTCTTCTTGATCTTGTTCTCGTTTCAATCTCTTCACATTTTAATCGTTTTTTCCTCTTTTTTTTCTCAGGAAAAATAAAGTCCCAACATCTTGATTTCTCATCTTAATCATGATGAAAGTCATCACAATATTGTTCGTGTTTGCAACCTTTTCGTCTTCTTTTCTTGTAGTCCAAGGTATGTCATATTGGTAATACTGAAATTAATAAATGAACCAAGTAGAAAAAATGAGCTTTTGTTGAAAAACAAAGCCATTAAAAGTTGTAAAGGTATAATTGCATACTCATTTTATAATAATCGATGATGCATGCGGGACGCGGCATTCAATATCAAGGACTTTAAAAAACAATTGCATTATTCAAGACGTCAAACAAGTAAATACTACCTTCAACATGCACCTTTGTTTTATTAATCCAGTTTAGTTAGCTTTATAACGGCTAATCTCTCCTTAGAAATTGTTGGCTCTCATTATTCAAAACGTTGTAATACTGTGCTTTCAGCCGGGGTGAATAGACGCCTTTCTGATACGATTCAAATCTGTGAGATCAATGAACTGGGAGTTAATTACACAAGTCACACGATACATAAATATGTAGAATCGTAAAATCTCATTCACTTTGTAGTTGGGAATATGTGTAAAGCAATACCTGTCAAACATTTTAGTGCTGTAATATTGACATTCAAGATTTTTAAACTTTATCATCAAGCGCCATATTCAGAATTGTAGTCACATGACAGTAAATGCATTTTATTTTTCTCCCCTCTCCCTCTCCCCTCTCCCCCTCTCCCCTCTCCCCTCTCCCCTCTCCCTCCCCTCCCTCCCCTCTCCCCTCTCCCCTCTCCCCTCTCCCCTCTCCCCTCTCCCCTCTCCCCTCTCCCCTCTCCCCTCTCCCCTCTCTCCTCTCTCCCCTCTCCCCTCTCCCCTCTCCCCTCTCTCCCCTCTCCCCTCTCCCCTCTCCCCTCTCCCCTCTCCCCTCTCCCCTCTCCCCTCTCCCCTCTCCCCTCTCCCCTCTCCCCTCTCCCCTCTCCCCTCTCCCCTCTCCCCTCTCCCCTCCCCCTCCCCTCTCCCCCTCTCCCCCTCTCCCTCTCCCCTCTCCCCTCCCCTCTCTCCCCTCTCCCCTCTCCCCTCTCCCCTCTCCCCTCTCCCCTCTCCCCTCTCCCTCTCCCCTCTCCCCTCTCCCCTCTCCCCTCTCCCCTCTCCCCTCTCCCCTCTCCCCTCTCCCTCTCCCCTCTCCCCTCTCCCCTCTCCCCTCTCCCTCCCCTCCCCCCTCTCCCCTCCCCTCTCCCCTCTCCCCCCTCTCCCCTCTCCCTCTCTCTCCCCTCTCCCCTCTCCCCTCTCCCCTCTCCCTCTCCCCTCTCCCCTCTCCCCTCTCCCCTCTCCCCTCTCCCCTCTCCCTCTCCCCTCTCCCCTCTCCCCTCTCCCCTCTCCCCTCTCCCCTCTCCCCCCTCTCCCCTCTCCCTCTCCCCTCTCCCCTCTCCCCTCTCCCCTCCCCTCTCCCCTCTCCCCTCTCCCCTCTCCCCTCTCTCCCCTCTCCCTCTCCCCTCCCCCTCTCCCCTCTCCCCTCTCCCCTCTCCCCTCTCCCCTCTCCCTCTCCCTCTCCCATCTCCCATCTCCCCTTTTCCTGAGAGCCAGTTCACAGGTTACAATGCTGAATAAGGTCTATAGTTACTTATCAAATAATTATTCTTGTTCGTAGTATTTGGAAAAAACTCAAAAAACAAGATCAAATGTGCGTCCAATGACATGCAGATAGCCATACCAAAGTCATCTCTGCCTTTTGCACGCGCCAAAGACTTGCGTCTCAACGATCCTTCCTGTGGTGCTACTGAAGACGGCAAGAACTTTTACCTCAAGACAGCCTTCGACAAGTGTGGAACAAAGACTACCAAAACCGGTCCAACCATCACCTATAGCAACAAGGTCCTAGGTCGACCGCTGGCCAATAAAGGAGTCATCAGCCGCATCCGGGATATCGAGATTAAGTTTTCCTGCACATATCCACGAAAGAAAGTACTGTCGTCGTTGAATATTCAACCCAATAACAAGAAAATTAGAGATTCCATTCTGGCTAATGGGAAATTTATATTCAGTTTGAAGCTCTTTCGTACCAACCAGTTCAAGAACCCGTACACCAAGTACCCAGTCTCATTACATCTGCGTCAACTGGTTTACGTCGAGGTGGCAGTGAGGTCTGTCAAGAAGGAGCTCTCTATCCTAGCCCAGCAATGCTATGCTACCCCCTCTAGTAGTCGTGCTATACCGCCCAAGCATTCTTTGATCAAGGATAGGTGAGCCATTTTATTGACAGTCAATTCTATATTATATTAGTCAGGTATCCTCATGGGCCAACTCTTGTATCGTGTAAGACATTGAAAGATGACATGCCGTTTGGATATTTTTGGATAATGCTTGCCGGGAAAAGTGTCCACCACGTTCTCAGTCCCTTCTTCCTTCCTCGTTCCTTTTGAGCTAGAGCGAGGAAAGCCTGGGAACAAGGTTGAAAACTGAGTTTTGTAAATACATGTTTTAGTGACTGTAGTTGAACTAGTAAAAGTGACTTCATGTTTGCCTTCACAGTTGTTCTGCGGATCGAACATTGAAGATCCTCAATTCACCGACTAAAAATGTTCAGAGGTTTAGTTTCGAGACCTTCAAGTTTAAGGCTGGTAACTACAAACACTTCTATATCCATTGTCACGTGATTGTCTGTAATGGACATGACTCCAAGAGCGTGTGTGCACGTGGCTGCGTCAAGAAGGGACTCGCCAAACGTGGCAAAGCCGACGCGAATTCTTTCAAGTTAGTCACGGGACCAGTTGCCGTGAGAGAGCAGGAGTTCGATGAACCAAAGCCACGTAGCAGCCAAGGTACTTACATGTAACAAGATTACTTCTCACGAGCTTACACTCTTGTGTTTTCAGACAAAATGGTAGCCAGCTTACAGAACTAGACTGCGACTTTTTTGTGTCGTTGCATAATCGCCGATCCTTTCTTCTATCAGATATCGATGATCCGATCGATCTGTCGCCTATGCTGGTCGACACTGACTACTGAGCCGAAAACCAGCTAAAACTGCAGTGTATCTTAATCTTTCTAGAGGTCTTTGTAGACCTGATAAACCTGTATGTTAACGTTTGTAGAGGTCTGAGTAGACGGCCTGATAAAGCTGCATGTATGTTAACGTTTGTAGAGGTCTTCATAGACCTGATAAACCTGTATGTTAACCTTACTTTGTAGAGGTCTTTGTAGACCTGATAAACCTGTATGTTTGCCTTTGTAGAGGTCTGTGTAGACCTGATAAACCTGTATGTTAACGTTTGTAGAGGTCTTTGTAATTGTAGACGGCCTGATAAAGCTGTATGTTAATTAACGTTTGTAGAGGTCTTCATAGACCTGATAAACCTGTACGTATGTTAACGTTTGTAGAGGTCTTTGTAGACCTGATATACTGATAGAGACATAATAATATTTATTGCTTTTATTGCGCATCTTAACATTGGGATATGATCAATTGCGCATTACACAACGCTAATAATAATTATGACCCAATAAACCTGCAGGGTTAACTTACGTTTATATATAGATCTGCGGCATGATAATTAAAACATGCATGCATGTATTTAAGCTAGTAACCCTTATAGAGCACTTTGTAGCGCACTAGTTGTTAAAAAAATAAAGCATTTTTTGTGGATGCATTTATTTCGTCGTAGTTATCTACTCTGGGAAATATCGAAGGATGATATGAATGGATGCGGCATGGTTGTATGTTTTCTGCACGTTCGTATTTTCCCAGGGGGGGGGGGGTTACTCATGGGTATCAGTGACGGGGAGGTGCGAATACCTTTTTGGGGTTTTAAATTCGCGTCTTGGGACTTTTTTTGGGTTATCAATTTTTTGGTGGACTTTTTTAGATATAAAGATTTTGGCAAGGACTGTTTTTGGGGGTTGATAAAAATGATGTCCTACCGTTCTCGATTTTATGCGGAGAAAAATTGGACTTTTGGGGGGTTACGATTTTGGCCCGTTGGACGGGGACTTGTTTTTGCGTAATGGACTTTTTTGGGGTTAAAAAGTTAGGCCTCACTCGCACCTCTCCGTCACTGATACCCCTGAGTACCCCCCCCCCCCCCCCCCCCCCCCCCCCCCCCCCCCCCTGGGCGTATTTTAAACGAGCTTCGCGCTCCTGGACGACACGTGTCGAAATAAACTATTGTATTCTATTTTTAAAATCCGCAAACAATTATCAGGGAAGCCCTGACAGTCAACCACGATCTCAGTGTCAGTAACGCAACGCAAATCGTTTGGCAATTGGCAATCACATGTGCATTAATCAGTCCATAATGCACCTCGGTCTGGCAATGCAATATGCAACAAAACCTAGCAAAAACGTTTCTTTGAATTTGCTGCATACAAAGAACAGGCCCCAGTTGCACGAAAGGTGAATAGCGCTTTTTACAATAACCTAGCGTAATCTCGCAATCTGATTGGCTCTCAGCCGTTGTCAATAAGAGTTTTTACAATAACCTAGCGTAATCTCGCAATCTGATTGGCTCTCAGCCGTTGTCAATAAGAGTACAGACACACTGTATGACGAATCGCTCGCACACGTAGCCAGCGCGCGCTTGAAACGGTTTTTCTTTCAAACTTTATCCTTGCTTTTGGATGTTTCTTGACTTTGTTATTGTAAAAAAGAAATCGCAAGCGGTTTTCCGCTACGCTCGTGGTTCCACTTGAGTTTTGAACATTTTGTGACGTCAAATCCATTGTCAATAAGAGTACAGACAATGGAAAACCGCTTGCGATTTGTTAAATCCACCGGATAAGTCCTATCCAATGGATAAAATTTATTGAATAACTACATCACTTTTATCCGGGGCCTGGATTATGAAAGTGATAGGGACTATCATAACGAAGAACATTTCAATACAGTAATCAGTATATAGAAGACTGAAATGTTTTTCCTACATTTTCGCCTTAATTAATATAGATGTAGTCCAGAACAGACTGATAGGGACTAGTGGTTAAACTCAGTAGGGGTTGATAGGAACTAGCGGTTAAACTAGTAGAGACTGATATGGACTAGTGGTTAAACTAGTAGAGACTGATATGGACTAGCGGTTAAACTAGTAGATCGAGACTGATAGGGAATAGTGGTTAAACTACAGTAGAGACGGACTGATAGGGACTAGTGGTTAAACTAGTAGAGACTGATAGGGACTAGTGGTTAAACTAGTAGAGACTGATAGGGACTAGTGGTTAAACTAGTAGAGACTGATAGCCGGACTAGCGGTTAAACTGTCTAGTAGAGACTGATAGGGACTAGTGGTTCAACTATATAGTATAGTAGAGACTGAGAGGGACTAGCAGTTAAACTGTCTAGTAGAGACTGATAGGGACTAGTGGTTAAACTGTCTAGTAGAGACTGATAGGGACTAGTGGTTAAACTAGTAGAGACTGAGAGGGACTAGTGGTTAAACTAGTAGAGACTGAGAGGGACTAGCAGTTAAACTGTCTAGTAGAGACTGATAGGGACTAGTGGTTAAACTAGTAGAGACTGACAGCGACTAGTGGTTAAACTAGTAGAGACTGATAGGGACTAGTGGTTAAACTAGTAGAGACTGAGAGGGACTAGTGGTTAAACTAGTAGAGACTGAGAGGGACTAGCAGTTAAACTGTCTAGTAGAGACTGATAGGGACTAGTGGTTAAACTAGTAGAGACTGACAGGGACTAGTGGTTAAACTAGTAGAGACTGATAGGGACTAGTGGTTAAACTAGTAGAGACTGAGAGGGACTAGTGGTTAAACTAGTAGAGACTGAGAGGGACTAGCAGTTAAACTAGTAGATCGGCTGAAAACTAGCGTTGACTAGTAGCTGAGAGACTGATAGGGACTTTTGATAGGCTTAATTTGCTATGGTTGAGCAACTGAACCCAAACGTTTTTTTGGGCTGCTTGTGCGATATACAGTGGAACCCCGCCTAACGGACACCCCGGTATAACGGACACCTCGGTATAACGGACAGTTTTATAGGTCCCGGCGGAAAGGTGATACATTTTCTGTTAAAAAGACCCCGTTATAATGGACACCCGTTATAACGGACAACGGACACTTTTTTACAGCCCGAACAGCAAAATTTAATACAAAATCAACCCCGTTATAACGGACAGTTTGAGTACAATCTTTCGTCACACCATTGTTCGTGAAGATTTATTCCTGCCGATTAGAGACGAATGGAACTGAATATTTGCAAGAGGATAAGCATTTTGTTAGAAAAAGTACAAAGTTTCACTTGTATTATCAAGGTTTCGTGTTTTGTTTTCATTTGAGTATCAAATGTTGCGTTATTAGAGTGACGTAATCTTTAAGAAACCCCGTTATAACGGACACCCCGTTATAACGGACACTTTCTCTGGTCCCTTCGGTGTCCGTTATAACGGGGTTCCACTGTATTCCTGAATAAGTAATTAATCCAATAGTGAACATTTGGATTCAGCCGTTTAGCCATTTTCTAATGAATTTAATAATAACAAGACGCTCAATGAGCGTTCACTCGGGCATTGTGAAAAGGAAAATGTCAGTTGTTCGAGGAAGTACTTGAAAATGAATGCCAGTTGGTTGAAGAACAAGGACAATGTCAGCTGCGCGAGGAGAGACCTGACAGTTGCGTGACGAGGGAGACTATGTATATACATGTATGTGTCGAGTTCATTTGATTTGCCTTTGAGTTCATTTGATTACCTTTTGACTTTGAGTTCAATTGATTTGATTTTGATGAGTTTGTGTAAAAGGTCCCCTCTCTAGTTTTCGTGAAACTTTTTCGTGAAACGGTGCGAGACAGTTTCACCGTGTAACATGTTTGCTGAAACAAGTTTCACGAGGTGTGTTACACGGTGCAATAGCTGGTTTAAAGGCCTTGTTACACGGTGAAACGTTTTCGTGAAACTGTTTCGTGAAACAGTGCGAGACAGGTTTCACCAAAAGTTTCACCGTGTATAACATGGTCGTTTTCAGGAAACGTTTTCTAATTTGCGTTGCGAGACAGTTTCATGAAAAGTAGAACTTCGTTCTACTTTTTCGTGAAACTCGAAGCAAAAAAGTGTCCGGATTGCCGGACAACTGTCCGCTGCTCCGTACATTTCTTTGTAAATTCTATAATTTTTGAATGGCCATAAGTCGTTCAATAATGACCCGATTAACACCAAACTTTGGGTTTTTGCTTAACTCGATGTGCTCTGTCTGGCTATGTGGGTCGTGTGTTCATTATCACAATATTTAGGGATTCGTACCCAGTCCCTCACGATATGAAACCCGGCAATGTTGGAAAGTCCATAAATTAACTCAGGGCGCTCAGCGGTCTGTGTACGGTAGTCAAATTCAAAATGGCGGACGACATGGAAGATCGAGAGTAGCGATATCGACAACGAAGAAGACGAGCTTTCCGAAGCTGGATCAAGAGAGCTCGAGAGAGAAATAGGTGAAAAAGAAAAAAAAGAGATTCTCCTACATTGTCCACAATAAACCTGAATTTCTGTCCATTCATACGAAATAAATCTCTGTACAGGCTACTTCATCTTCGAGCTCTAACTCTTTTATCAGTTGATGATAAGCTCCCCTCGTCGCTCTCCTTCCTATCCACGATCGTCAGACCCAGTTAATACGCTTTCACTGTTGTACAACTGGTTCAGTTTCGTCATCCTCCATGGCCTCTACTATCATTAAAATGGCAAGAGCACGTTTTCTTCCATCGTCCGCGCCATGTTTTAAATTTTCGCGCGCCTGACCACAGGCAGCCCAAGCTGTCTTGTGAATAATTGTAGAGAATGTATGTAGAATTACAAAATAACGTTCAATGGCACTTACGTTGTCAATAAAGGACTGAAAATTCGCCACAGTGTTGATAATTTACTGTTCTATTACCCTGATGTGTTAGTTTGGCGTTTTAGGCCGTTTTTTTTTTCTCCCTTACTCTGTAAAGGAAGAGAAGGCCAACTAACTAACACATCAGGGCAATAGAACAGTAAATTATCAACACTGTGGTGAATTTTCAGTCCTTTATTGACAACGTAAGTGCCATTGTACGTTATTTTGTAATTCTACATACATTCTCTACAATTATTCACAAGATCACAGCTTGGGCTGCCTGTGGCCTGACCGGTTTCGATAAAGCGCATGGCACTATAAATAATTATATCGAGGGAGGCTGGTGAACAGAATTTCACAACGAGTTTCAGCAAACGTGTCACACGGTGAAACTGTCTCGCACTGTTTCACGAAAAAGTTTCACGAAAAAGGCCTTTTATGATTTTATGAAACGTTTTTGCTTCGAGTTTCACGAATTCGTTCTACTTTTCATGAAACTGTCTCGCAACGCAAATCCGAAAAAGTTTCCTGAAAACGACCATGTTACACGGTGAAACTCTTGGTGAATGTTTCACCAAGAGTTTCACCGTGTAACATTCACCAAGAGTTTCACCGTGTAACATGGTCGTTTTCAGGAAACTTTTTCGAACTGCGTTGCGAGACAGTTTCATGAAAAGTAGAACTTCTTTCTACTTTTTCGTGAAACTCGAAGCAAAAACGTTTCATAAAACCAGCCATTGCACCGTGTAACACACCTCGTGAAACTTGTTTCAGCAAACATGTTACACGGTGAAACTGTCTTGCACTGTTTCACGAAAATCCGTTTAGGATTGGGATGCCTGTGCTTGTCGCAGTGCATTGTGGTCATTACATTTACACATCAGCGGTATACCCCATTAGTGTTTCTTCCACGTGCGAGAGAAAAAGTATCATCGCGAGGAAAAGTTTCGATCAAAAATGCTCGTTCTATTTGAAACACCGGCAGGATATGCCATTTTTAAGGTAGTAATGGATAATTTAATGTCTGAAGAGTTATTCTTTGTTCTTAGAGACGTTTAGATGTTAAATTAGCGCTGAAATATCTGATTTCGATTTCTCACCAGTTGCTGGACGAGAAGAAATTGAAGCATGTTGATGACTTGTACAAAGACTTTGAAAGCCCAGATGCAGCGAGTAAAGTGTAAGTATGGTTGTGTAGAGAGTATTACTACTTTCAGAGTATGGTGGATAAGATCGCTGCAAGTTGCATCACAACAACTCATGTTTTAAACAATAATATTCATTCTCTGTGATATAAACAGAGAAGACTATTTAATCGTTTGGGAGGAGTATCAGTTTTCAAAACCGGAATCTTTCTCTTGAAAAACTGTACTTTGCAGTTGCAATCTATACTGGAAAGCTACATGTAAATTAATTAATTTAGATGCTCCCTGAGCACACTGCCAATGAGTTCTAGCTGTAATATAAAATATGTTTTGCGTTTACCTAAAGTTGTGACCAAGTGAAACTAAAAAGTACTGCAGTTTTCCATGACCAAAGTATGGTCCATGGGATAGATTTTAAAACACATGTTGATGTTGTGATCTTTCTTTTGTCATTCTAATATTATTTAATAACACATGTTACAATGGCTGTTTGTTAGTGTTAAGTTGAAGCATTTTCACAAGTTCGAAGACACTACTGAAGCTCTTGCAGGTATGATACACTGTATACAACATGTATGTGTGTTTGTTGGATCCCCTTTTTGTAGGCATGTACATGTATTATATAATAGATACTGTACAATATGAACAGCTGTACTGTGCGGGAATTACAATGTCAACCCGCTACAATATTGACCCACAGGCGAGACATTTTAATTCCCATACATGTACATTACGGTTGTGAATATTGTATCGGGCAGATGTACTTGTACTGATGTACAGTGCATATACAATCATGTTCTACTATATAATTTTCAAGATACCAGTTAAGTTTGGCCAAGAAAATCAGTAACAGTGGAGCAGTTGCCTGGAATTCTCTGCCACTAAATAAGCGAGAATCCCCTAGCCTTGCTAGTTTTAAAAGTTGTTTGTAGAATAATTAGTATTCATTATATATATTTATTATTACAATGTAACACGGCTCTCAGGAAGAGCATTTATTTTAATGATGTGACACCGTGTAGAAATAAAGTTTTATTATTATTATGATTATTATTATAGTAACAACAACCGAATACAGCATGTCTAAAAAATGCAGGCCCCATATGTACATGTAGGCTTCGTCCATGAAAACTTCTATGAACACAAATGCCAACATGTACATCGTCTAGATATTGTTGGGCTGAACGGGAAAGAACTCCGTTATGCTTATTTGGGATTTGGCGCCTCGTAGTTCAATGTCATGAAGTATTAAAGTCATTGACTTTGCTTAGTGACAAAGAAATTAGCTCTTCATGTCCATAAAGGGGAAGCACGTCAACAGAGGCGGAGGATATGGGCTAGAGGTTCCTTGTCAATATCTGGCTGGAGAACAAATTCATAAAAGAAAACTTTGCAGTGCAAGGCAATAGGGCCGCACATAGTTAGGAGATTTGCTGAAATCATAGTTTTGACTATAGATGCTGAAATGAATGAATTTGCTGAATCTGACATCTAAATTGTATTTTAATTTGTTTCGTGTTTACGAGGTGGCCGTTTAATACAGGTCAGAGACAATAAAAACGCCTCACTGGGGCCTTTAAAGGGTGACCGCATCCGCTTAATACAGGTGACCGCTTAATAGAGGTCACATTTACAGTAAATATGAGGAGAAAATTTCGGGACTTTTCTAACTGACCGCTTAATACATTGTAGAGGGTGACCGCTTATACAGGCTTGACTGTAGTTGTAAAGGACGATTTACACGGTACAACTTTTGCCTACAACCATGGCATACAACTTGCTCACACCATGTTTACATGTACAACATGAGTTGTGTTGTCTACATTGTAAATCAACACTACCACTTTCTTACGACTCCTATGTCATGTTGTAAGCTACATGTAGTTGTATATGCGACCATGGTTGTACACAAATGGCACTTCACCAAATCCATATTTTCCTTGTTAGCAACCACTGCTGCCATAGAGGGCAAGATGGGAAAAGGTCTCAAGAAACTTCTCAAGAAGATTGTTGCCAAAGATGCCCATGAGCAGTTGGCTGTTTCCGATACCAAGCTTGCAGGAACAATTAAGGTACAAAAATGTACATGTGAACTAGGGCTAGTCATGCCATGGCTGTCATTATGTCTTAAGTGCCGTTTACACAGGCGATTTTATTGGCGATTTTGTCGGCAACTTTATCGCCGTGAAGTTGCACAAATTTCGAGCATGTTCGAAATTGCAGCGATTTGGCTGCAATTTTATCCCCGCTACTGAAATCGCCGGTAGATTACACGGGCGATTTGTGGTTGCAATAACTTCGCGGCGATCCAACAAAATCGCCGATAAAATCGCCCGTGTAAACGGCCCTTTAAAGTGTCTTTCTCCTTTCACCATGCACTGCATTGTAACATCGTCAACTTCGCAACATGGCGCCGTAAAGTAATGTGAAAACAACTGTAAGATGTCTATTTTTTACAGTGTTCAAGACTGGCGGCTAACTTGAAGCTTTTTTTTTGCAAATGAAGGGCTCCCTGCAAGAACAGCGTAAACGATCTCTGATCAATATCTAAATTCTCCTCAAGATTCTTTAATTTCAAAGGAGAATTTGGGTTTTGATTACAAGTCACTTACTCTGTTCTTGCAGGGAGCCCTTCAAATGTACGAGTAGGTGGTATAATGTCATCATGTACAGTAGTAGGTACAGTGCTAATACACATACTTGTGTCTTGATTTGTGTTTCAGGATAAGATGAATATCCAATGCGTTTGTTCCACTGCTGTTCACGAGCTAATGAGAGGGATTAGAAATCAGATGAATGCTCTTGTGACTGGTAAGGTTTACAGTGTACACTACACTGTATATTCATACAATGTACAGTACATTAAAAAATTGTAGTTTCAAGTCTCCGTTTTTGTAATCAATGTCTGAAGAATCGAGTTTGTTTTGATGTACATGTAGAAGAAGAAGAAGAAGAATACTTTATTTACACTTTACATAATATTACAAGTTATTATATGTACATGTAGTCCTTTGCACAGTCTATTTTTGTGAAATAGTTAATTGCTTGTTTTTGCCAATGGTACAGGTGTTTGGTATCATGTTTGTCACTTCATCTGTTCTAGGCTTGCAAGAAAGTGAAACAACAGCTATGGCACTGGGTTTGGCTCACAGGTGTGTGTGTGTGTAGCTCTCTGGTTCTCTTTTGGCTTAAACATTATCATCATCATCCCAGGTTCCTGTTGGAGTACTGTACTAGGGGTTAATTCTCTCCATTATCCAGTCTGTCTGCAGATTTAAATAGTGTAACTCAAACAGCCACTATTTTGATCTCCCTTTTCAGACTTATATACAATATATTACTGTTTACACGGAACTCTCTTTATTAAATACAGTGTGTACTGGTCGAATTTTTGAATGGTTAAAAATTTGTCCAGTCCCGTGTGAACAAGGATAAGAATAACATCGTCATCCGTTGTACTTTAGAAATGTTCATCATGTTATCATATCTTGCAGTCTGTCACGATACAAGTTAAAGTTCAGTCCAGACAAGGTTGACACGATGATTGTGCAGGCCATTTCTTTGCTTGATGACCTTGACAAGGAACTCAACAATTACGCCATGCGTTGCCGTGAATGGTTTGGTTGGCACTTTCCTGAGCTTAGCAAGATTGTCACCGATAACATTGCATATGCAAAGACTGTCCAAGCTATGGGTAAGAATAGTCCCTTTTTTGTGTTCACAGATACCGCTGTAAAACCGCTGTACTTATTGACATCAGACGCATTTATACAGGGTTAGCCTGGAGTCATTGTAAATTATTCACAAATATCAAAAGAACATGAAACATTGTTGACCTCAAACAATAGTAACATTTTTGAATGAGCTTGTGTCACCTGTCACGTGACTTTTTAAATTTTCACCGAAGAGACAAACGAAAATATCATAACTTGAAAGAGCATACTAAAATTAGTAAAAGTTGAAAATTTCAAAGGAATCAAGCAAATAAGACAAAAGTTAGAGGGTTTCAAAGTTTCCCGCTTTGACAAGGATTTGTATGGGTTTTTCGCTTGGAGGGCAAGCGTTGCCCTCCAACATACATTTTCATACAAAAAAGTTCAAGTTTGAATGCCTGTAACTATTTCCCTATTTACTTAATTCCCTTCAAACTTTCCACTTTTACTAACTATAGTATGCTCTTTCCAGTTATGGTATTTTCGTTTGTCTTCGGTGAAAATTTAAAAAGTCACGTGACAGGTGACACAAGCTCATTGCACAGACTGTTCTCTGAATCGAGGCTAAATGCTGTTAGTAGTAAATGCATCTTTTGTCAAGGTCATCTCTTAACAATGCGGAACTGGAGCATTAACACAGTTACAAAATAATGTACATGTAGTTTCTCATCTGCCTCATTAGAGAGATGGAATATGGGGACAAGTCTGTGCACTTACATGTACATGTGTATAATGTATTTCTAGGTAGGAGAACCGATGCTGCAGATTGTGATTTTTCTGAGATTTTACCAGAAGATGTTGAAGAAAAGTTGAAGGCTGCCGCTGAGATTTCTATGGGGGTAGAGGTTAGTCATATTATTAGTATTTGCTGCCGCTGAGATTTCTATGGGGGTAGAGGTCAGTCATATTATTAGTATTTGCTGCCGCTGAGATTTCTATGGGGGTAGAGGTTAGTCATATTATTAGTATTTGCTGCCGCTGAGATTTCTATGGGGGTAGAGGTTAGTCATATTATTAGTATTTGCTGCCGCTGAGATTTCTATGGGGGTAGAGGTTAGTCATATTATTAGTATTTGCTGCCGCTGAGATTTCTATGGGGGCAGAGGTTAGTCATATTATTAGTATTTGCTGCCACTGAGATTTCTATGGGGGTAGAGGTCAGTCATATTATTAGTATTTGCTGCCGCTGAGATTTCTATGGGGGTAGAGGTTAGTCATATTATTAGTATTTGCTGCCGCTGAGATTTCTATGGGGGTAGAGGTTAGTCATATTATTAGTATTTGCTGCCGCTGAGATTTCTATGGGGGTAGAGGTTAGTCATATTATTAGTATTTGCTGCCGCTGAGATTTCTATGGGGGCAGAGGTTAGTCATATTATTAGTATTTGCTGCCACTGAGATTTCTATGGGCCGGGGTAGGTTAGTCATATTATTAGTATTTGCTGCCGCTGAGATTTCTATGGGCCGGGGTAGAGGTTAGTCATATTATTAGTATTTGCTGCCGCTGAGATTTCTATGGGGGCAGAGGTTAGTCATATTATTAGTATTTGCTGCCACTGAGATTTCTATGGGGGTAGAGGTTAGTCATATTATTAGTATTTGCTGCCGCTGAGATTTCTATGGGGGTAGAGGTTAGTCATATTAGCAGTAATTGCTGCTGTTGCTTCTGGTGAAGAAAAATTGAGCACTTCCTTTATTTTGAATATTAAATTGTCCTCCTAATATGGTAATAATACATTATTAAAGTTATGTAGCCATTGTGGTTGCATCTAGCAAAACTCTGTCAGTGACCACACAAAATATTAACCTGTTTATCTCTGTTATTACTTTTATTACAGATTTCTGACGAGGATAAAGAAAACATCATTTTCTTGTGCGACCAAATTTTGGAGATTTCCGATTACAGAGCTCAGTTATATGATTATCTCAAAAATCGTATGGTCGCTATTGCTCCAAACTTGACTGTGCTTGTCGGAGAATTGGTTGGAGCACGGCTCATTGCACATGCAGGTATTTTATACAGTATGGTATTATATTTATTATTACTAGTCATTGCTTTAAGCAAGCGAAGTGCTGCGAGAAGTAAATGCATTATTATTTGTTTTTTATTCTGCCCAAATAAGCGAATCATCACAATCATGTGCTTGTGCCGTAATAGCCCCAAATACCAAAATTACATTACTCCCGGGATTACTGTTAGTCTTCAAAGACCAATATTCCACTGATAATGTGCTGATAGTTTAGGGACAACAACTCTGTGTCAGGGATGGGTCTACTTCGAAGAACATCCAGATAATGAAGTCGATGTCCTTCGACAAGGATCTGATCTGCCATGGCGGCCGGCGGTCCATTGTTCGATTGGTAAATTCTGAGCAAATAACAGGGCTGAAAAACTCATAAAAGAACATTGTCTTCCCCGTGAAATGTCACTATTAAGCGTTCGTGGCCTTGATGAATGCTTCCAGCAATAAATAAGTTTGACCTTGACATAATTACACGGCGAATACCTCGGACCAAACAACAACGAACTTCCAAAATCGTCTACTATTATCGAGTCTGAACAACATGAACGTACAAATATTATATATGTACGTAAGAATTTATGATGAACCCCGCTGGACACATGTACTGCATGCTCAGGACATACTGCTGTCCGAGCATTGTCGAAGTTGCGCCGACCACACACCGAAAAATCCGGCAGACAAACACAAATCGAGATTTTTGCTGGCATCTAGCACACTGGGATCCCAACATAACACAGGGAAACCGTCAAGATTAGTGTTGCTGCTCGCCTTACGGCTTCGCAGCAATTATTATTATTGCATGCATTACTATTATTATTATTACTATTATTACATGTACATGTATCAGGGGCAGATCTAGGGCAGAGGTGTGGGGGGGGGTGCACCCCCCCCCCCCCCCCCCCCTGGATGAGCTGATATCTACTGCGTTATTGGTGCTCGAGTTTGTGTACATCCTGATCATAAATGGTGCACCCCCTCCTAAGAAGATCCTGGATCCGCCCCTGTGTATTACTATTATTATAATGTTTCAGACATTAGTCCTTCATTGTCTTTTATTCTGACAAAGGCCAAACGTCCAAAACGTTCAGTATATTTGGTCCGTTTTACACAGTGTTAAAGTTTCAATCTACACATTTGTTACATGTACACTGGGTAGTATGAGCTACAAGTGAAAGTACAGTGAACATAGATTTTAATAGAAGAATCATAAAAATGTTCATGGCACAGAGTTTATGAAGCTCTCTGATTCTCTGTCTATTACAAGTTGGTAAAAGTAATGATCCTTCTTTCAGGATCACTAATCAACCTAGCAAAGCATCCTTCATCCACTGTACAAATATTGGGTGCTGAAAAGGCTTTGTTCAGGTACAAATATATGTTTCCATAATATTATTTAGTGTTTAGAGAGTTACAAATGTACATACATGTATTGACAGTGTGTAAATGTTTGGATCGAGTATCACACATGTTTAGATATTAAGAGTTGTTTTTGTATGAGTGGGAAGTAGTTACGGTACGGTTCATGCCATGCGATGACCGTGCCGTGACCGTGCCGTGTCTAAGCATTCTGATTGGTTGAGCAGTGATTTTGTGCACTCTCATTGGTTGAATAGATGTCATCGATTCCTCCGTGCCGAAGGTTTCCCACTCATATGAAAATGGCTCTATACATTTACTGATGTCAATGTATACTTTACACATCTAAATATCGTTACGTTTTCACAGAGCTTTGAAGACCAAACATGACACGCCTAAGTATGGATTGATCTACCATGCATCATTAGTAGGGCAGTGTGCACCTAAGAATAAGGGCAAGGTATGCATGTATGGATGTGCCTCCTCCTATAATGCTCAAAACACTCCATTGCTGAGAAGATTACTTACATATTTTACAGTGTATATGATTTTATGTGATTTGTGCTTCCAGATCTCCCGTATGCTAGCAGCCAAAGCTTCCCTTGCCATCCGTGTTGATGCCCTGGGTGAAGACGCTACAACAGAGATAGGTATTGAATTCAAAGCCAAGCTCGAGGCCAGGCTCAAAATGTTTGAAGAAGGGCAGGTTAGCACTTAGGTTTATTCTTTAATGCATTGTTATCTTAATTATTGTATTAGTTTGGTCATTAGATTTGAAGTGATGAAAAAAGGCTATTGTTTAGACAGTTAATTCATCTGATTATGTAACTTAGAGTCCTGTTCTATTCTACCTTGTTGCTATCACTAATCCTACAGAAGATGCAGATGTTAAAGGCTATAATAATAATAATAATATTAATAATAATAATAATAATAACAATATATTTAATAATAATAATAATAACAATAATAATAATAATAGCAATAAAAATAATAATAATAATAATACATGTACAGTGTACGCCTTTATTAATAGAGATAGAAAATACATACGGTATCCTAATAATAATCCTAATAATAATATATAATAAAAATAATAATAAGGCTATACTTAAAAAAACACTTGATAATATTTCTTTCTTTTAAGATGAGGAAAGTCAGCGGTACAGGAAAGGCCCAAGCAAAGTTTGACAAGTATGAAAACAAGAGGTACGTAAAATACAATGTAACTCTAGTAGAATCAAAGAGCTCATCAGGGCTTGGCTTGTGTTTGTCGAGTTGTGAATGCATTCGGAATCCAAGGTGGGAAGAGCACAAAAGACGTGTAAAGAATACATGTAGAGTGTAGCATCCAAATGGATGGATGTCTTAATAAAGATCAAAATCAATCAACTGTAGATAAGGAGATATCGAACAATCGGAAGAAGCATGCGTAGCAGGAATGGAGAGGAAAGGAGAGCGAGAGGGGAGTGGAGGAACAGTTATATCTTATACAATGTAGCTCTTTCCATTTCGCTCTGGCCATCTTGTCTGCTTACTGGATCATAATAATAGAACTTCATTGGCTGCCATTTCTTAAAGATCAGATATATATAATACAAGCATCAAGAGTTCCAGACTTCCGGTACGCGCGCAATGCATTGTGAGATTATTACAAAGGAAAAGTGATCACCAAGTGAGCAAAAACATAGCTTGGGCTCCCTGTGTCTAGAATTGGTACTCACTTTTCCTTTGTAATAATCTCATAATGCATTGCGCGCGTACCGGAAGTCTGGAACTCTTGATGCTTGTACATGTATATTAAATGTACCTTGATATCAAATCTGGACTTTCTGCTCCACCTGCGCCAGACTAGTACATGTACATTCATGTACAGACTGATACATTACTCGCGCGAGTTTTGAACGGCAAAAGAGCGCGAAAAATGCTTGTAGCTGATTGGTCGAAAATATGATATCTCTTGTGTGTTGGCATACACTAATTTGAAGAGTCGTTGTCAGGTTCAAAATCATAGAACGTTGAAGCCGAAACCGCTAGGATGTATGGGTAAGCGGTAAATCAGCTAAGTCTTATGTAGTCAGAAGGAAATTTTGTGTTTATCGAAAGAAATGATCTCTCTATAAAGCAAAATTCTACACATATTCGGGAAATAAATTACGAATAAGCGACGTTATTTGACTCATTTACCACTTTCCCAGGTATCCCTTGCGCTCTTAGCTTCTATGTTCTATGATTTTGAACCTGACAACGATTCTTCAATTTAGTGCATATGAAATCCCCACTGGTGACAGACTTGTTGACATGCATTTTTTACGATTTTGCTATCAGTGGGTAACAGTGACTGTAGTATCACTGATGTTATAATATATTATGTTATGTTATGTTGTTTATTTAGCCAAGTAAAGACGTACAATCCAGATGCAGACTCCACTATTGGCAAATCACCAAAGAAAAGGAAACACACAGAAGTAAAGGAGGAAGATGAAACCAAGGAGGAGCCAGAGTCGCCTGAGTCTGATGAAGGTGTGTTTTTAAACTGATGTTTCTTCTTCTTCTTTCAATTCAATATTTTAACAAGAACAGTTTAAAGTGCATATCAGGGTTATATGTTTCTGTTGAAAATCGATTACATATAACGTGAATAGGGGGATGGTTCAGTGTTTTGTGATTTGAGCTTCGCATTTGCGAGTTTCGTGATATGCTAATTAGGTGACGTCAACGCAGGCATTTGCCGTAACTTATTTATATTTTTTTAAGTAGCACTCTTTTCTAAAATAGAAAAAAAAGTTTAACATCATTTATTTAAGTTGTAGAATAACTTTTTGCCAAATTAAAAATGTCAGTAATTTGCAAAGGGGCGCTTTTGTATAATGAATGATGCCTGCGTTGACGTCACTGAATTACCATATCACCATTTCAAACCTTTATAACTCGCAAATGACAAATCACAAAATACTGGACCATCCCACTATTCACTTCATATGTAATTGATTTTCAACAGAAACAAATAACCATGATATGCACTTTAACTTAGGGATGGTTTAAATACCAATCCTGTATCAAAGAATGTCATTACAAAAAAGAAGAATACACTAAGATTCGGCATTATAGGCTGTGATACATGTATATCTACATTAATTGTAGCGCTTGAAATAGCGCTTGCGGGCCTGGTGTTATAACTACATGTAGCAAACCAAGATTCATATTACAAAACGCTAAACTGAGGCTGCGTTTGCACGATATCATACGATTTAGAACTATGATGTTTTAATGGTCTTTGTTATCCGTACTACCCTGGTCCCAGAGTGCCAAACTTTGTCTCTCTCTTTAGATTGGCCAACGAAAGCGAAGCAGCGGCGCTACAAATCTCACTTTCATGCAGACATTGACAGCTTTATCATATTCAAATGACCAATCAACGGAGCAGGGTCGGTGATTGGTTGTTTGAATTTGACTTGTTTGACTGCTGCCACAATTCGATGTGAATTCGTAGCGTCTGTGACCAGAGTCTTTTCCTCGCTGATTCGATTCACAGCTCGTTGATCGTTGCTTCGCGCCTTGAAATTCACCGGAGGGATAGGGGGAGTTTGACACAGACTCTGAGACCAGAGTAGATCCCTCTCAGACCGTATAACGTTTGTAGCTATTGTAGTCTCGTTTCAATAGTTCTACAAATGGACAATAATGAGGTTCCTTGGTAAATTACTTGATTATTCACTCTCAGAAGAAACTCCTGCCAAGAAAATCAAAAAGGAGAAAAAAGACAAGAAAAAGAAGAAGGAAAAAAGAAAAGCTGAAACAGATGACAGTGAGGAGGAGGAGGTCAAGGTAGGTCCGGCAGTTAATTGAGAGAGAGAGAGAGAGAGGGAAGGAGGGGGGAGGGGTGTGGCTGTGTAGAGGCCAGAGGGAGGAGGGGTGGAAAGAGAGTAGGGTGTGGTTATGGAGAGAGAAAGATAGAGGAGGGGTAAGTGTAGTTCGGTATAGTTTTGGAGAGGGAGGGGTGTGGATGGAGAGGGAGGTGGGGTGTCGTTGTGGAAAGAGAGTAGGGTGTGGTTATGGAGAGAGAAAGATAGAGGAGGGGTAAGTGTAGTTCGGTGTAGTTGTGGAGAGGGAGGGGTGTGGCTGGAGAGGGAGGTGGGGTGTCGTTGTGGAAAGAGAGTAGGGGTATGGTTGTGGAGGGATATTTTGTCATTGTAATGTCAGTTTAGTTTGTTTCTTCTTGTTATTGTTCTAATCTATATTCTTCTCTCTAAACAGGAACAAAGTCCCGAAAAGAAAAAGAAGAAAAAAAAGAAGAAGCAGAAGACAGAAGAGTCTGATTAGACCAGCATTATTTTTTCCTGTATTTTTAGTCTTCTTTCATTCGTTGTATTATACCATAAATACTTGTTTTCAAATATGGTGCGTGACACTGTAGTGGCTTTCTCGTTTGAACCAATCAGCGAATACACTATTTTCGAACAAGTCAAGTGGCATTTGATATGCGAACAATTACTTTTAACTCTATTTCTGACGTTTCGGAGGTTAGCCCGATGCATTGGGTTCAATGCATTGGGTTCTGCAAGCCTTGTTAGCTACAGTTTACGTTATTGATCGACCATTCTTACACCCCATGGTTACCTAGGAAGCATAGCATATTCTTCTGGGTTCCTGAAATAGTTTATCATTAGTGATAATAATAGCTCTCATTTTCATCACCATGGCAATCAACCGACGCGCAGCGTGGAGTTTGGATTGTTTTAGGTATTTTTTATTTTATTTTTATTTTTTATGAATAAATATTTTATAGTTATTTTATAGGTTAATTGTGAAGATAGCTCACGCGCGTACTTTTAGTGTGCTGCTTGCTGGCATGTTGCATGACCCAGTGTTCGTCCCCAACTGTGAAGCATTACTAGGTGCATGGCTTGTACATACTGCACAGGGAGTTCTAACTTGATATTTGTGGTCATTTTAGAAGCTCGTACGATCGATCAGTAATCAAACTCGCCCTCGTGCTTGATATTTGTGGCCATTTAGAAGCTCTCAAAGTCTGTATACAAATCCGCAGACTGACAATCGATTGCATTGATCAGTCAAAATAGTGAGAACTGTTTTTACAAAAAGGGTTTAGCCTTATCAACTTGTGATGATAAACAGATATATTGAATTCATACGATACCTGGCAAGAATCAAAACCAGTACAGCAAATGGGACTAATGACATTAGACTCCTTTTATTTAAAGACGTCTCATATATTCATATATTTTTCGTTTCAGTTTTTTTATATTTGGTAAAGTTTATTTTGAAATTATTATTTTTCATAATAATAATACAAATCATACAAATCAAAAACGGACGTTATGACGTCATTTCATAATTCATCCTGGAAAATGACCGACATTGGACTTCGATTTTCTTCCAAAATATATCATTGTGAAACAAAACGTCACTGTCAGCAAATTTCAATCTGTCATCTTGACATAATCGTGAATGTTCCCTCTCTCTCCCTTAAAGTGCCTATCACCCCTGTAAGATTCTTTCAAAAATCTATTCAATATAAGCTGAATAGTTGGTGGGTTCAGTATTTTGTGATTTGAACCTTGCGTTTATGAGTTATAGAGGTTTGAAATCTCAATATGCAAATTTGATGACGTCAACCCAGGAATTTGCCATAACTTATTTAGACTTTTTCAAGAAGAGCTTATTTTTTGAAATGGTGAAAAAGTTATAAAATCATTTATAAAGACTGTGAAAATATTCTGAAAGTTTTCAAATGTCAATAATCAGCACAAGGGCGTTTTTGTATAATAAATGAAGTCTTAGTAGACGTCATCAAATTTGCATATTGAGATTTCAAACCTCTATAACTCATAAACGCAAGGTTCAAATCACAAAATACTGAACCCACCAACTATTCAGCTTATATTGAATATATTTTTAAAACAATCTCACAGGGGTGATAGGCACTTTAAGGTATCAGGGTACCCCCAAAACCCTCCCAAACCACCGGTTTTGATATTTTTTGGCAGTCAAATAAAGTTGAATATTATCTATCATCTCCAGAAAACAGAATCTAAAAAATATTAGTTTCCTAAAAAGTTAGAATCAAAAAACGAATTTTGGATTTCATTTGAAGTGAAAAGCTGTTGACAAGCGAGCACTCGCACACCTACATCACAGTGTGGTAATTAGTCACGCAACAGACTTCCCGCAAAGATTTCACAATTATTTACATGAAATTACGTATGTTTGAATACCGTACCAATGTGTACTAACAATGTGTGTAATTTCCAGCAAGCACGAAATGATTAGGCAACAAGTACTGCACGTTGTGTGATTGCAACTGATACTCTGGTCACTATCTGATCACAATCTGTCAGTGAGTAATTAGATTCCATTGTCATGGTATGGACTAATCTACTTATGTAAACAGAGGCACATTGACCTTCTTTCGGCTTTTTCTCAAAAGACGAAATGCCAACAAATAGGCTCACATTTTGAGTTCCTTGCCAAAAGGATTTTATCGGATTTATTTGAAACTTCACAAAAACCATGTCGGATAATTGATCTTCAAAAGGGTTTCTCCGATTTTTGATATTTTATTTTTTTGTTGAGTTATTAACTGATTAGTAAAAAACAATGTTTATTTAGCGTACCGAAAGTTTAGCGGCAAATAAAAAAGCAATGGGGCAATGTATCGAAAATCGGAGACACCCTTTTGATAATTGATGTCTCTTGAGTGCATAAAGATAATTATCTTGAATTTCCGATAAAATGCGACTGTCAAGGAACTCGCCGTATAATGCTATATGAAAATTCGTTGATCTTGACTTATTTCTAAAACGCTTGTTTCTTTTTTGTTAATAGACCATTAGTTGGAATCTCCATTTATTTAGCTTTCAGAAAATGTATACTTTATTGGGGTTTAAATGGACGGATTCTGTGTTAAGGCGACTTGAATACATACCGGTCGGTAGGGGTACCCTGATACCTTAAACTCGCCGAGGAACGGCGTTTTGAATTCGACTATTTTGACTGATCAATGAATCGATTGTCAGTCCGCGCGCATTAATACTTACAGTATGTATAAGCCATGCACGTAGTAATGCTTCACAGTTGGGGACGAACACTGGGTCATGCACCATGGCAACAAGCACACTGTCCAATTAACGCAATTCTGCAAGATGTTGCACTCTTGAGTAGCATGGAGTAGAGCCTACTTTCAGATTAACGCGAATTCGGACAAAAAGTGGTATTGCCTCTACTCTGTCCAAGATCCCGATGATTGTTATGTACTGTTCAATAAACGAGCAGTTCGCCTCGTGGTTTTAAACCCGATAAAACACGATCTGCGAGTTTATTGGACAGCTTTAAAAACGATCTTCCAAAATAATACATTTTCGGATGATTTCAGTAAAAAACAGCAAGGAAAACACAAACAGCAGTATCTAGTCCAGTCCCGGACTCACTTTCTATCCGCTCCGATAAGCTGAAGTCGCGGAGGAAAGAGAGTCCAGTATAACTTGCATGCGCATGGCAGCTTAGCAGCCAGGCGACCACCACAAATATGTGGTGGTCGCCTGGTTTATACAAAGCCTGTCTGATCTCCAAAATGGCGGAGGCTCCAGTAAATCCTAGTTTAATAATTTACTATTTATATTGCGCAGTTTCTCAGTTCTGTATGAGCGATAGCAGTCGAATTTTGGGAAGAATTTCATCGATTCCGTGAAGTTTTCCCTCGCAAAGAGTAATTATAATATAATTGTTCCAAAGTTTGAACAGCTCCAAGCCATTTATCAAGTGGCTCGTGGGAAGCCGGTTGTTTTTGTTAATTTGAGCACGGGCTTTGGAAAGTCCCCGATTTATTATTTATTAATCTGCACGCGCTGTCAGCCATTTCATTCCATTTTATTTTGACAGCTCCGCGTACACGAGGTAAAATAGACAAAAATGTTTACATTCCGTTTAACCCAATTCAAACCCTTTGTCAACAATATTTCCAATAGTGGATGTACAAGTATGACAGTTGGATTTGGAACTTTCCTGTCTTAAAGTGTATTTCTATATATCAGATGTCCGTGGCTTCGCAAAAATTCATAAGTTTAGTTGTTCGTTTTTAATATTGCTGAGTTTGTGAAATCGGCGAGTGGAAATCAACGTGCTTCTGAATCTATAAATCGAATTAAACGTGGCCCAGAATACAAAATGTTGTTCCTAGTGAAAAACAAGACCTTGTAAGCAAGGTGCACTCATGCCCTGTTAGCGGTGTGACTGTATACAGTGGATCTACAGTGTATATAATTGTGGATAGTAGTATCAAAGAACAGTTTAATATATAGTCTGTAATTGCCAATGAGGCTCCGATCTCGAGATTTATCAGTGGAGAATAAGACAGTCTGCAGTCTTTTACACGGGGATGTTGATGAAAGCAGAGATCAGCTCCGCTGCAGATATACGTAGTATACACCGAGCTATGAAGAAGGGGAATAAAAGACAGTGCAACGTATCTATGTTTCTCACTTTTATTGAATTAATTTCCAAATACGGATTGGAGAAACATTCGCGACAAATGACAAGTACTTCATGTGAGTCACATGTTTAACACTCGACAGACTTGATATCTCCAACCTTGAGTTTCAATGACACTGCGATCTGTTCGTCGGTCAAAAACATCTTCAGCTTGCAAATAGAGGACTTCAGTGCTGGCGTGATGGCTACTTTTGGGCAGTCTTTGACAAGGTGTCCAATTGCTTCAACATTGAGTTTCATCCTGACAAAAGAGAATAGTAGAAAGTGAGTCAAATGAATGGCGCGGGAAGGAGTAGCAAGAACTGCTACAGTTACTACATCGAAAACATGTTCTCCTTCTGTTCCCATTGCCTGTTTAGAACCGATGGAATGAAGTGGAATAATGCTGGCAGCGTTAGGCAAGGTCTTCATGTAGCTGCACAAAAGTCCTGGCTATTGTTTTGTATATGTAAAAACAATACGTACATAGAACGACAATAGAACAATAGCCTGCAGGACTTTTTTGCAGCTACACGAAGACCTGAACCAGCGTTTTGATAATGAACGACATGGAACATAGCCAATTTGTCTGCGAAGTACACGACTGACTGTCAGAAACAACTGACTTACCTTTTAGCAATCTCAGTATTTCCGTAACCGTTGTTTTTTAGTTGACAGGCGTACTTCTTGTTGATACTAGAGTTGATGACACAATCTTCTTTGAAATTCAATATTTTCGCGATGTCTTTAAAGTTTTTCTTGACGACATCTTTGCCAATGTGTGGAAGACCCAAGTTTCTTTCGCACTTAACAGAATTGGTGTCGAACAGCGTTATTGCAGTCTCGTACAAGTCGTCAATGGCGGCGGTGCCGTGGCTACATTCTGTGGTGATGTAGTTCATCATCTTCACTTTGTCGGTGAAGCAGTTGACTGTAAATGCAATTTGTTTTATGACCTAAACGAAAGCAAGAAAGCAGAATAACAAGAATAATCTCCAAATAAAACTGAAGGAATTGTTTGGTCATTTTCTTCTTGTTTTAATAATAAAACTGTGTATGGTGGCGTATTTTAATATTTTAAAATTCTTGCTTCCCGATTTACATTACGAAATATGCCATCTATGACTGATAAGAGTTGCTGGGACCGTGGAGCACCCTTGAAAGTGGAGGGACATGTCCGGATATACTGGTAGACCAGGAGCCCATAAGTAGAAGCATCCATGCTACGGGTCTATATGTCACGGCGTTTGAACAAGTTTGGCTATTTTTAGAACACAATTTCTCGAAATTGACCAATCACTGTGCACTTCCGGTTTTATTTGCAGCAACTCGTTTTATTTGCAGCACTACTGGTTTTATTTGCAGCAACTCGTTTTATTGCAGCAACTCGTTTTATTTACAGCAACTCGTTTTATTAGCTGCAACTCGTTTTATTTGCAGCAACTCGTTTTATTACAGCAACTCGTTTTATTTGCTGCAACTCGTTTTATTTGCAGCAACTCGTTTTATTTGCAGCTAGCAACTCGTTTTATTAGCTGCAACTCGTTTTATTTGCAGCAACTCGTTTTATTTGCAGCATGCAACTCGTTTTATTTGCAGCAACTCGTTTTATTTGCAGCAACTCGTTTTATTAGCGGCAACTGGTTTTATTTGCAGCAACTCGTTAATTTGCAGCAACTCGTTTTATTTGCAGCAACTCGTTAATTTGCAGCAACTCGTTTTATTTGCCGCAACTTGTTTTATTTGCAGCAACTCGTTTTATTTGCAGCAACTCGTTAATTTGCTGCAACTCGTTTTATTTGCAGCAACTCGTTTTATTTGCAGCAACAGTGATTGATCAATTTCCTGTTCTAAAAATAGCCAAACTTGTTCAAACGCCGTGACAGATTTTAATGCCACATGGATGCTCCTACTTATAGGCTCCTGAGTAGATTAGTATATATATCAGACAACAACGTATTGTGACAAATTAACCCGTTTTTTTGGCTAAAAGTGTGTGGGGGGGAGGGGGGGGGGGGGCTGCAATAACAACAAATGCCTGCTCACCAATGTCAAACTTTCCAGTTTTCGATAGAGTGCCTCGTACATGTTTTGACTTGTAATTCTTGGAATATCTCTCAAAAAGTATGAAATCGTTAGTCCAATGTTCTCGATTTTGGTATTTGGTCTTGGAATGTCGAGCAGCATGAAATAGATTTGTTTGAGGTCGTGTTGAAATGGTCTATCGGCGATTTCATCTGCCATTACCTTCCACGCCTGAAACAGAAAGTGTACGACATAAAAAAGATGGCGGCTGTGAATTTTACCATCATCCTTTCCGTACCTAAATGCGCGCAAAGGATTGTGGTAAAATATGCTGATCCGCCATCTTAGCTTTTCCTGTTTAGTGATTTAGCATACAATGTTTTCAGACTATGATATGCGTCTTTAGTAGTGCCTCGTATTAATGAAACAAACAGCTGTATCAGTATTTAGCAGTGTTTAATAATCTGGCCCCTTTTGCACAGGTTAGACTATAGCACTGTCCAGCACTGTTTTGGTTGGATAACCTTAATACATCACTCCGCGGTGTTTATCATTATCTATCATTCTTATATACACGCACTACCCACCCATTGAACATCCTGGGCCTGGATATACAGTATTGAATCTCCATGAATGCTTTTCTACATATCTCACTCTATTCTTTGACCAGTTGTCTAATCAAGAAGATATATTCAACTATATACTCTATGCTCGTGAAAAAAGAAACCGGCTCAGCTACTTTACTGTGCGTGGTATTTACAGGGAAAGAATCTTCGTTCATAAACTCTGGGGTGCATGCAGTCTGATATATAATACTGCATTACTGCATCCTTCCATTTTGGCACTGGCCAGGCTAATGCATCTTGTGTAATCTGCCAGGAAAATGTGCTCGGGTTATTGTGTAAAATCTCAAACTGAAAATAATTGCTACAATTGTTACATTTTTATTGGAAACTCCATTTCTTTAGTATAATAATAATAATGATACTTTATTAATTATCTCCATGGAGCTTCTCAGAATTACTACAAAACTAATGTACAACGGTAATTTTAAAATGTCGATTTTAAATATAAATGAATTAAATATATAAATGCTAATTATTCAAGGAAATGTTTTTAGGTGAAACTCCACTGATACAAACAACAAATCACAGAAAACAAACCAATTTTCCCGCCTGTCAGCTACGAGGTCGCGCATCAAATCCTGCCATTTTCCGAGCGGGCTACAATTGACGAAATGTTGGACGCTCGGGAAACATTTGAGTTAGTCCCTGCCACGTGACCTCGAACCAGCCAATGGGAAAGCGCAGTTGACCCAAAAAGACACTCTAGCTATATAACAAATGTATTAATTGTTTATTCAAGCTTTGACTGACCTTCTCAATTAGACGTTTTGAGCTTCCGATATCATCACGAACACTATCAAGAATGGCAGATCCTTTTTTTAAGGTTTTGACTCCTTTGTTGACTCGACTCATTTTCTCTTTACATGTTTTACCATCATTGATGTCTGAGTACAGATCCTGACCTAGAAACAAGTACAAGCCAATAGTTATGTGCAGTCTGATAATACTGAGTACTGCATCCTTCCATTTTGGCACTGTCCAGGATAATGCATCTTGTGCTATCTGCCAGGAAAATGTGCTGGGGTTGTGTAAAATCTCAAACTGAAAATACCTGCTACAATTGTTACATTTTTGGAAAGTATAAATTATAAATCTGCTCAGAAACAAAATGGCGGCTCTACGTTTTCCCAGAATCCTTTGCGAATCTAAATCAGTACCACTCGTATCTTCAATTTCTCCAATCTCGTCCCCAGAGCCTGCGTTACTTTCGGCCAGCGGCGAAGAACGTAGGCTCTGGCATAATCTATTTTTGGGACAATTTGATTGGCTATTCCATCTTAGAAACTACGCACGCGCAAGATTCCGGAAATGAAATATATCCAATGAAAATTGAGTTGTCAAAACAACCCGGTGTCCCAACTTCCGTTCAAAACAAAAATTAACATTTTTCAACGGTTTCATTGACATGTTATTAAAAATCTTGTATTCGTGTTTCAACACATGTCGCCTCTGCAATAAATCTCTAAGCACAGACAATTCGAAACATCCAGTTTAACTAAGCTTATATGTATCTCGAAGTGTCTTGAAAAGTTTTCAAGCGAAGCTCAAAATTTACACGAAGCTAAGAGTGATGGTTATTCAAAGAACATAACTTAATATGTCGATCGTAAATCTAATATTCTTTAGGCTAGCAACTGAAAGGCGGTGCCAATCGAGGTGCTTACGAAGGCGAAAGATTCGGCAAAAGAAATACATTTGAAGGAGAGACAACAATAACCAGAGAAGATGAAGATGATAGATTCAAATAATTAACTGATATGTAAAGTAGACACGAGTAAATATAAACCCGTAGGAAGAACTGTTCGCGTATCCTTCTGCTGTAAAACCACTGCTTTTAATAAAGACTTCAGATACTGCGCTTCTTTCACTGTTGTATCTTCTTTACCAAGTGCTTTTAAAGCGTACTCTATTCCCTAATGAAACCTTTCGAAGGATTCCACTGAAACTGAATCGACAATTTGAATCGACAACCAACTGCCCAGCTAACTTGCGCATGCGCTCTAAAACCGGAAGAACAAGAAATCCTGTTCCCAAAAAATGGATTATGCCAGAGCCTACGTTCTCGTCGCTGGCCGAAAGTAACGCAGGCTCTGGGGACGAGATTGCAATTTCTCTGACACGTTCTAAAACTGGTATAATATCACCTTCATTTACTTGCAAATTCGATGTTTTCAAAACTCTTTTTTGCGATGTATATAGTGTATTTGGCGCGTAAAGGATTGTGGGAAAATATACCGCAGGCCGCCATCATTATGTTTTCGCGTTCGCTCGTTATATTGAGTGGACTCCCTGTGGTAATTGAGAGGATCTTACCACAGGAAACCCAATGAACGAAATGCATCACGCGTGACCGAACACGTTATAGGGAAAGAAAAAAGTACGTACAGTAGGTACTTGCACGTCTACAACTAGCTTACAACATGACTTAGGAGTCGTAAGTAAGTGGTAGGGTTGATTTAGACGACACAACTCGTGTTGTAAACATGGCGTGAGAAAGTTGAATGCGATGCATGGTTGTAGGCTAAAGTCGGGCCTTAAAATATAATTATGTAAAATTCGCTGGGGATGGTCTCCTCAAATGCCTGATCCTGGATCCATCCCAAACAGATAAAACTGTATAAATAATATCAGTACTTGTTCCCAATAATCCATAAAGCGTGAACAGCTTTTTCGCAACCTCGTCGAGAACCTCTACTGAATCTCGATAATTGGCGTCGATTTCTTTTTTGATTTTCTTAAAGTCTGTCTTGATTTCTGCTCTTGTCTTTGCAAGCCATCCATTCGCACTGAGAGAAATATTTGATGCACCGGTAGGCGCTTGGAGAGTAACGTCAAGGGAGTTATTCAGCTGAAAGACAGAAGGAAAACGAGGGTTTAACACATGCCACATGCTCATCCACGTGCACCTGAAATTGGTTAATGAGCTAAAATTAGCGAATGTGTGAAATTTGAAACAAGTTTTGTAAAATGATGAAAGTTACAGTCAATGTCATTAATGTTGTCCAGCTAAAAAGAGATTAGCACTACAATAAATGTTTCATCAGTCATATATCTTCGTTTTGCGCGCGCGATATGAGCAATTATTGTGGAGCCGATATCGATATATTTCATACTTTGAATTACATCAGCTCGACGTGCACACTAATTGCTCATATCGCGCGCGCAAATCGAATATATGATGAGACACGTGACATTTATTGTAGTGTTAATCATCTCTTTTTAGCTGGACAACATTAATGACATTGACATCGGCATAGGCATCGTATTCAGTATGTACTTATTGACTTAGATGGAGGGCCGGAGTGCAGCGAGCTCAGTGAGGTCCGTATACAAATGATCAAGAGCCAAATGTGTTTCCTTCCGGCCCGACCTAAATAAGCATTTGATCATATGACCCAGTTTTTTGTTACAAAAAGAGATGAAAAAATCTTGTAAAACAAAGGGGATGGTTCTTTGACAAAATATATAAAAACACGTTATTGAGTAGTTTTCGCATGAGTGGGAAACCTACATTATACGGTAATGGCTTCCTTTCTGAACCAATCAAAAAGCGTGCAGATGTAGTCTGCACGCTTTCAATACGGCAAGTTGCGGTGACGGTGCGGTAACTTTCCCACTCATACGAAAACGACTCTATTGACGTCTCAAATTAGAACAAAATGACTGCATGAGCAATTGCAATACATATTCCAATTGTCCAAAAGGGCCAGTTGTTGGCACTTTTTCCAGATACTACGCGATGTTGAAATACATATCCTCTTAATTAATTATTATTAATTCAATTCGACTTGTTTAAGTAATCGTACCTGTTTGGCCATTCGATACACATATCGGTCGCTTGCAAACTTAGTCACTTTAGTGGTACTTGGAAAAATGAGATCATAGATCGCTGTGGCAGAACCAACAACTGATGCAATTACTTCCTTCAGCGAAGATACAACATGAGAGAAGTCCATACTCTCTTCATTGCCTTTAATCTCTTCCTGTATCAAGATAACATCAACGCAAAGTTAGTTACAAAACTTGTGCTTGAAGTCTTGTGCGAGATGTAATTGCAGTATTGTTAAACGGATGAGAAACTGGGTTCGAATCCTGACCTCAAAGCATCTATGGACTGTTTAGATGGGCAGGTCCGCCAATATGATGTACTTAAATTGCCCCGGATATATGACATTGCCTTGATCTGAAATGAGTGACTTTTAAATCAAACAAGGCGTGCTTGATTTTTGTCCATATAAACAATTCATATAGATGTTCGAACCCAGTTTTCCACTCGCTTAGGAAAACGCGATTAAGAGAAGAACCAAGAGCACTTTCTGGGGACCGGAGCGGGGACACCAATTGGTGACTTCCAAATATGTTAAATATGGAATTTTAAATTACCAAATTAAATCTGGCGTGGAACAGGGATGACAATATTTCGCAAGACGTCCATATATGGGCATTGCGTTTTTATGTCTGAGACATAGCGGAAACACTGTAAAGCTGCTGTGTTCATACAGTTTTCATTAACTGGCAATGATACATCAAAAACTGCAATTGATACCATCATTACTCAAAACTTGTGGCAAAATCTTATTAATCAAAATCTTATTCATTAAAGTTTCTCGGAGACATTTACGCCGAAAACAATGTTTTTTCTGCTGATCAAAATGTCACCTCTCCCAAAGTGCAAGGCCTTATATCATTCACCGAATTTTGGTGGCATTTGATAAGTTAATTATTAATAATAATATTTATCATATTATATATTGCATTGAGCTTAACAACCTATAGGTGTCCTTATTAGAAGAGGCTATAAAACGTTTTTCCGCTCTGTTTGTCTGCAATGGTTTAAAAACTGGATAATCTGTCTGGTATATGGTCCATGTTACCTCGATGTCTTTAACTTTCTGTTTTAACGCAGGCTGAGACCTTGGTGACATGCTTTTGAGCAGCGACTCGCTGTTATCCACAATGTTCGCCATCTCAGATATCAACATGGTAAACTTGCTTCGAGTTGATTCTGTCCATTGTTGAAGGTTATTTGCTTCAAGATAATTGTCATCAAGTTAGCTAACAAGCTCATAAAACAAACACTGTCAGTCAGTCAGCATTCCATCAATCAGTCTTTAAGTCAATCAGTAATAATAATAGTAATAATAATAATATATATAATAGTAATAACAATAATAATTTATTTATTGCACTTGTAAAGAGCTCATACAAATCTATTCTATACAGCCAGACTTTCAGTCATACAGTCTGTCTGTCAGTCAGTCAGTCATGCAGTCACTCAGTCAGTCATACAGTCTGTCATATAGTCAGTCTATCATTCATACAGTCAGTCTGTCAGTCATGCAGTCAGTCTGTCAGTCAGTCAGTCATGCAGTCACTCAGTCAGTCATACAGTCTGTCATATAGTCAGTCTATCATTCATGCAGTCAGTCTGTCAGTCATACAGTCAGTCTGTCAGTCACTTTACCTTCAAGCTGCAACGTGTCGATCTCATCGCCTTGTTGCCTAATCTTTTCTTGTAGTTTGGTTATGTTGCCGAGATCTTTACATATCTCGGGATATTTGCCACAGCATTGAGCAGTGGCGTTCAGCACTGAGTTACTGTTTCGAGAGATAGCAACCATTTTCGGGACGACGTGTTTGCTAATGCTGAGAAATCGGTAGAGAACCTCTTGTGCCAATCTTGTAGTAGCTGTGAAATAGAAAAACAGAATTAACCTTTGACGACATCATCTAATTTTTCTCATTTTCTTCATAATTTATAACAACATATTTTCTAAATCATAATAACTCGCTCAGTTTTAGGTTTGCATGTGTTGCATTCCTACATGCGCACTACAGCAAGAACATATCAAGTTAAGAAACCAAATAGATTGGGCATGGTACTAACACAAAAAGTTTGGCGTACTTACTGGATATAGATGAGGTCCGTGTTCTCAAAAGTGGTCTTGTTGACTAAGACCCATTTTAATTTATAAGTAACAGTTCTCACATACACTCAATTGCAGAAACGTTGTAATGAAACATGCTAAAATACAACTGTTTAAGCACAAAATAGTGCTGAAAATCATTGTGTTGTCCTTGCTGGATGCGATACTAATCTAAAATTGATGATTCTGATGTATTAGAAGAAAATAAGCGATGTTTCGCACTTTGTATCTCATTAGATATCTTGTATCTCATTAGATATTTGTATAAATGTATACTACAACCTTTCTGCCATTGAGGTAATACATATAGTCATTTATTTTTGTTAGTATGGTTTTATGTTAAATAAGTCAATTACCCGTCTAAATGTCACAGCGAAACAGTCCAGTGCGAAACAGTGTTCAAGTAAATGGGAAAACGGAGATCGTTACGGTAGTCAAGGTAGCGCTATTCGACTTCAATGAGTGCGAGACTGCGTACGAATAGCGACTGCAAAACATTTACTATGGATTCTATTTACATGGCGTGCTCTGATAAATCTCGAACGGGAACACAGCAGTTGAAATGATCTAGAGTGCATTCAATATGGCGGAGCTGTCCATCCAAACAATCCGTAGATGCTTTGCGGTTACAATTCTTACCCAGTCTTCCACTGGGTTGTTTTATCCGTACATATATCCATATGAACTCCTCTTTTTTATAACGTGTTATACATTTTAGTGTGCAGTACGGCTATACCCACATCTCGTCAAAATACGGCACGAGTCCAGCCGTACTGACACTAAAATGTATAATAAGTTGCATATCTAGTATAGATAAGTTGATTTATGCTATTTACGCTATGCACTCTTTGAACAGGTGTTATAATACATTCCTGAATTCTTGTGTCTGTTGAATATCGTTTAAATGTTATTACTCAAAAGAAAGCAACGTTAAATATTAAAATTATTTAAAATATATATATAATCATTTATAATTAAATTATTTAACTGGACCTAGGGCTCAGACTGAGAAGGAGAAGAGGAGAAACCTTATCAATATGCATTTTTTTTACAATTTCTTTACAAAAAAAGAAGAAATATGTAAACAATTCCAAAAAAGAAAACAAACAAACAAGAACAAAACAAGAACAAAACAAGAACAAAACAAAAAAGAGTGAATGAAAAAAACGTGTCACGGCCGGGCCGACTCGAACCCTAGACCCCCAGGTTCAAAAGAACTAGATGAATGCCGGTAATTTATCCAAAAAAGGCCCATACTCCCAGGCATTATGCTGAGTCACCGTATGTTACGCATAGGATGAAGATTTCGGCCCCATCCGCGCTATCCGGGCATTACACCAATCAGCCTATCAGTCAAAGAGGGAGGGAACAGTTGGATCCTTGGCCCACTAAATAACTGCCCCGCACCACTAGGCTATCGTGCACGCTTGTTGATTTGGAGGACAAAATAACCTAGTGTATCTTGTCAATGGACTGGTGTCTATTGTTGTACAAATTACTATGGTCCCGTGGCTCGCACTGAAACACGGCGCTTTAGAAGCACATGGCACGGGATCGATTCCTGGCTGCACCGAATTTGTTGTCTTTTTTTTTTACTGTTTGCTAGTGCTTTTGTAAGAACATTTTTATACTCACGAAAATGATTATTTTAATAATGTAAAATAATGTAAAATAATTAAAAAATGTTAAGTTATTTTTATAAATATATATATGAAGTCTGTGTTCTCAAAATGGTCTTGTTGACTAAGACCCATTTTGTAATAACAGTACTAGTTCTTATATGTATATAGCTAATTGCATAATCGTTGTCGGGTTGAAAATCATGAAAGCTATGACCAAAAGGAATTCTGGGAAATTAAAACTCTCAAATAACACTGTCAAACCATCGACCTTTTTATCCAGACTTGTAGGATCTTAGTTAAATAGCTCATATACCTTCAAAACTACGAGAACATTGAATATATCTGTAAGTAATGTAGGTCATGAACTGATTTCCCATCCATCCTTGCGGTCTCAGCTTCTATGATTTTTGATTTTCAACCCGATAACGATTATGCAATTAGCTATATCTTACCCGACTTTTTCTCAACTTCATGACGTCTCAACCTCTCTTCGCTTTGTGTTTCTTCGTGTTTGGATGCGTGGTCTGCTTTTTCACGTTTCTGACGCTCGAAATTAACACGCGCAAAGCTTGCTGGTCCAAAATCATTGAAAAGCAACAGAAAGCAAATCAAGAGTGATACGTCTCTTTTTTGATGCATCGTCCCGACCGGTTTCAATCTTGGTTGTCGAGTTTTAGAATGACAGTCTAGATACTTTCGCACCTGCTCACAGCTATCTCGGTAGGAAATTGGTTGACCTTTCACAGAAAACGGACGCTTTACTTTTTAATAAGCGCTTGAGCGACGTCAACCAATATGGCGTCGCGGCGAGGAACGCCTTGTCAATATCAACCAATATACCGGCCCTTATGTCAATACAAAAAAAAATCGGGAACATTTACAAATTTTAAAACTTTGACAAATTTAAGAAAAATTATATATATATAAAATAAGTAAATCTGCAAATTGAATAAACTTATTTGTAAAAACAAACACAAAGGACAGCTGAGTGAGATCGCGCTGGGTTTATTAGGAAATTTCATCAGTGTTTCGCCGCCATATCAACGACCAGTTTTTGTGTCAAAGGTTAACGCTGTCAACCACGTGCGCGAGTACAGGTTGAAACGGTCTGTGATTCGTAACGGTTTCCTTGATTATTTAAGTTAAGCGAACATAAGAAAAACAAGGCGAAAGTGCGAGAATCCTGTGTATCTGAATAGTCAGTATTCAACGCCTTGTTCATTAACATTTTAGATGACTTTTGACGACAAATACCATTTGAATTCTTATCGTTTTTCACCTTTTTTCTGCCCAAACATCTTTTCGATGTTTCATGCATTTGAAAGGAAACCGAAATTCGAGAAAAAAGAAAAAAATACAAGTAGAATTACTTTGACTTTTTATTTTGAATTTTTGAATTTGTTCATTTCTCACCAATTCTCCTATATGTTCTTATACCCTCACTCTCCCCGTCTTCACTGATCTCATCTTCTAACCCAACCCTTATTACATACCTGTTCTACGTAGTTAACACATTTGTCAATAATTAGTATGTCCATCGGGCCATTGCGATAACGTCTGGTTTCGTAATCTTCAGTTTAAGTGAAATTGTCTCAAAAAAAAGAAGCTTAAAGTGCCTATAACCCCTGTGAGATTGTTTTAAAAATCTATTCAATATAAGCTGAATAGTTGGTGGGTTCAGTATTTTGTGATTTCAACCTTGCGTTTATGAGTTATAGAGGTTTGAAATCTCAATATGCAAATTTGATGACGTCTACCCAGTCTTCATTTATTATACAAAAACGCCCTTGTGCTGATTATTGACATTTGAAAACTTACATAATATTTTCACAGTCTTTATAAATGATTTTATAACTTTTTCACCATTTCAATAAATAAGCTCTTCTTGGAAAAGTCTAAATAAGTTATGGCAAAAGCCTGGGTTGACGTCATCAAATTTGCATATTGAGATTTCAAACCTCTATAACTCATAAACGCAAGGTTCAAATCACAAAATACTTAACCCACCAACTATTCAGCTTATATTGAATAGATTTTTAAAACAATCTCACAGGGGTGATAGGCACTTTAAAACCGACAAGTACTGAGCACCATTGGGCGTCACTGTCTAGGGAAAGAGTAGTAGAAAGAGCTCGTCAGGTAAGTATAAGAATTTGTGGATGTTGCTTCGTGCTGACACGAGAGAAGCTAGTCTCAGTTCCATCAACCTGTCGACGGTTTTCGTCTGTGAATGAATTAGTTTGGCTAATTAAATAATGAGATGGTAAAATATATATTTTTTAAGAAACTTTTTTTTTTTGGAGATGACCTCCCAAAACAAGGTTTCTGGTCACCAAGGACGCGCGAACAAAAAGGGAAACCATGAAAACGACAAACGACCAAATACCAAAGAACTCGTGACCGGCCTTTACTGAAAAAAAAACGCGCGCTTTTCGAACCATGGAAATTCTTTGGAATGTTTCAATTTCCAAGAATTTGTACATTTCCAAAGAATCTCCAAAGAATTTCCAAGCTTTTTCCAATTTAACGCATGAAGCTAATAAAGAAATTAAAGAAGAATCTGAGACAAAAATTGAATCCTTTTTGTTTTTCTCCACAGAATTTCTCACGTTTCGTTGATTATGCGTCGCCCCAGATCCCGCGCAGTCCTACTTCTGTGCGTTTTACTTGTTCTTCAGGAGTTTGGACCTGCGCATTTTGCTTATATCAGGCCAGTAGGTCATTCACGGTTGGAGAGACAGACTGATGAATCTGAGGATGGTGAGATTATGGCGTATGTTGTTACAGATCCAGGCTATGTTTATGTTATTTGGTGTAAAAAAAATGGACGGGGAAGAGAAGGAAAAAAAAGAATATTTGTCATCGTGTAAATGCCATTTAATTTGTGATCAACACAGAAGAACAGCCACAAGAAGACGAACTAGAGCTCACAAGTGAACGACAACAAAACAGAGGAGGCAGTAGAAGAGGTTTGCTTGAACAATAACTTTGAACACTCGACTATTGTAGCTAGTCTTTCTGACCACTTTCTTTGATCTTTGTCGTCCTGTATTTAGTTTATTGGGGGGTTTTCTTCAGATATTTTAACGCTCAAACTATTTTGTAGGATTTGGTTCGGTCATCAAAACCATCATTAAAGTCGCTAAAGCAGGCCAGCAGATCATCCCTCAGGTAGCATTACTTGCAACTATTGCCAATACCGTGTTTCGTGCTCTAAGGGGCTGCTGTGACGACTACCCTCAAGCCTGTAAGGGCAATGAAGAAATTGCAGAACTCAGGACCAATATTTCAACGAATAGCAAAGTTCTTGATGAAATTCAAGTCGAAGGTATAAATAAATCATGAAAGATTATGAGAAACGTTCTAGCGATACGAGACGGGATCTATTTTAGAGGTTTTTAAAAATTATCTAATTTCTTGCATTCTTAAGAATATATGTTACCATACACTTTTTCAACCCCTTATGAGTTTCTGAAGCTACACGGATTCAGGAGAGAAGTCGAAACAAGTGTGTGAAGTCACCGAAGATCGAACTGCGGACCTCTCGCTCTGTAGGCAGCGAACATGCCAACTAGGTCACACTTGCTCCTCAGTACTCTTTGCGCATGCCCAGTGGTATTGTGTACCAAAATATCCCACATGGCTAGACACTTTTTTATTACATTTTTTTTCACTTAAATACCGTACATATTACAATATCGAACTTACAATATCAAAACTAATAAATATTACAAATGGCACATACTATATAGGAAAAATGGTTAGACACATGAAGATTCATGCTGGAATATTCAAATCAAAAGCTTGACATAACTGGATTTAGAAAAAGAAAAAAAGAAGAAAAAGAAAAAAAAGAAAAAAGAAAAATAACTGGATTTAGGTTTAAAATTAAGAAATTGTCTCGAATATGCGCATACAATTACCCAAACAATCCGTAAGATGGCCGATGTTCGTAATTGATTGTATTTCAGCAAGAAATATCCAAGAGTGGACAGAATCGACCAGTGATGAGTTCGCAACAGTCCTTTACAAATTGAATGAAATCCTCGATAACTCAGAGATATTGGTGAAGGCCATGTCTCCTGCCGTACAAACAGCCATCAACAAAATGACCACTCAAATTAAGGTATGTAACTGCGCTCCTAGCCTCATTCCCACGCCCTTCGAAGAAAACTCAGAGGGACTGAGAACGATGTAGTGACGGGCCAGAAGTAGGTAAATGGTCTTTTAAAATTAGTTTCATAAAGTAACGCTTCTGCATTAAACACAGCTCCGTAGACCATAGAGTCGTTTTCGTATGAGTGGGAAACCTACGGCACGGAGTTACAATCACGGTACGGAATCGAAGACATTCTATTCAACCAATCACAGCGCGCAAAATCATGGCTCTACCAATCAGAATGCTTGAACACGGCACGGTCACCGTAGAGCCATCCTCGGGAACCCAGGAGTATATTCTGTCGCTCGTTACTCGTTCCCAGAGAAATACCCCTGGGAACGAAGTCTGTTGGAACTTGTTCCGGAAGTCAAAATTCAAAATGGCGGCTGTCCTATTCAAACCAGAAATACTTGATACTGATTGGTCAACCATATAAGGTCGACCAATCAGAAACGAGAGTAATTTTGACTTTCGGAACAAGTTCCAACAGACTTCGTTCCCAGGGGTATTTCTCTGGAAGCGAGTAACGAGCGACAGAATATACCCCTGGGTTCCCGAGGATGCCGTAGAGCACGAACCGTACCGTAACTGCTTTACATCATCTAACAGCAGCAATTCCTTTATCGCAGCAACTTGTTCGTAAAAAAGAAGAAAATGGAACGTCCTTGAACTTCTTAGAAGCTCAGAAGATGTACAACAACAGGATAAATGTCGCTCTTGGTATCGCAATCCCGTTATTTGCGGGCATCATTCCAGCCATTCCACAGGTCGTCAGGTTTGCACAGAAAAAGATGGCACTTCGAAACTCATACACGGTAAGAACGGCCTGGGACGGCGTGGGAATTGGGTCGGAATTTACCGGAAAACGTAGCAATGCCGAGTCGAGTACGTTACTTAAATTGTGTGTTTGGAAGCTACGGACCGTTCAAACGCGGGTTTGGAATGAGCACTTATTCGCCGTCTTCGTTCAAGACAAGATGGCCGATCTCTTGTCACGCCCGACACCGTTGAAAAACGTATTACGCATGCTCGGGAAATGGCGGGAAAATTTCGACGCGCGTCGTATTTCGGAAACAAAATATTTACATTTTACCGCCAAAACTAAATTCACGAAAATTACGTATTGTTATTAATGACAACTTTGTGCACAACTTTTCACGCTGTGTTGGTTTTATTATATTCTATGTCTGGTAAGTTTATATGAGAGAAATTCGATTGATTGAATTAATATGTTTGGTTCAAACGCCAAGATATTCTGGATCGTTTCTCTCTTTCTCGTGCGCATATCAAACTTATGTTATACAAAAGGTCATTGTTTCACATATGCAGATGAGGCGAGTCTTGTTTAGGCGAAAAACAGCAATATTTTGATACATTTTTGCTTTTTACTGCATTGTTAAAATACAAATCAAAAACCTACCAACGGAATATAAAAGACGAATATGTAAGGAATGAATAAGCTGGCAATTCAAGCACAAATAAAGAGGTTTGAAGGTGGCATTTTCCGTTTCTTCAAAGTCAATCGAACTGAAATCTCTGAAGAGATATAGGAGAGCGTGACATACGCTGCACACAAAATCCCTCTGAATTCTTTGGGAATTGTGTCAATCAAAAACCTACCGCCGGATTCTAATGCTCTGTAATTGTACGCGCATTTTGATATAAAATACATGTATATTAAACTTAATTAAGCGGTGGCAAAATGAAATCTAAAACTCTTTGTTTGGTAATTGTGAACATCATATTGGTGCTCTGTATCGCGGTCTGTATGTAGAAGCTACATAGGCCGGCGAATTCGCAAATAAATTATGGTTCGGAAAGGACGTTTTTTGAAGGCAATTTCCAATATTTACACGCACGAGATCAATAAGTTAGTTCGAATTTGTGATATATTTTCCCGTTGAGGAAACATATACAGCTTTTCCATCCTCTCTTATATTTTAGCTACCTGATTTACACATTGTCAAAGGAAAAATATGAATTCAGAAATGATAAACTAGTCACGTACGAATCTGCTTTATTTAGCGGTCATAGTGAACAAATTGCTGGATCAATCGGGCCTCACGTGCATTAGTAAACAAAGCATTAACAAAAAACGTTGTCCGCGTGATACTGGATCCCAACAGGAGCAAATGTTCAATGATGTAGGACATAAGTTTGATATGGAATTCGCCGCCATGTTTTCTTTTTCAGTTGACGCATGTGCAGTGCTCACTTGTGACGTCATGCTCAAATTGTTGACGACCAGGCTCAGTGTTGACAATATAGTATGCATTGTTGTACAGCTTTATTAGTTGTTGCCTTTATAAACAGCTATTTGTGGGTCAGTTGGTGACTGTTTATTATTTCATTTCTTGTAACTACAGTCGAACCTTCCGTAAGCGACCATCCAAAATGTTAAGCCATGTGGTCGCTTACGGATCGCCTATGTGGTCGACTACGACTACTAGAGGTTCCAACTATAGTGATTTAACTTGGAAACTTTTGGCATTTTGGGAAACTGGTCGCTTAGGAGAGGTGGTCGCTTACGAGAGTGGTCGCAACCGGAGGTTCAACTGTAATATAATTATTGAATAAACTTTTTATCGTTCTACAGCTCGACCAATCAGTGAAGGGAGCCTTGGTAAAAAGTCCTAAGTTGGTGTCGAGCACAGGATGGGTCGGAAAGACCAAAGCACTAATAAACGCCAAACTGACTTCTTTTCAAAACACCCTCAATACCAAATATGGCGGAGCAGTTAACTTATTGAAGAAAGTCGGCCGAGGTGTGACCTTGACATTGCAATATGCTGGAGCAGGTAAGGATTGAGTTTATTTTACGGGGAACCAAACGATTACTTTTTATGACTTGTTTCTAATATACATACATGCATAAACTTTATTGACGTGTCGAAAACGTCTAGCGTACCGACCGTAAAACCTTGCCGCGGAGGGGCACCGCGTTTAGGACCCTTGGGTGGGCTGCATTTCCAGATGGGCGTCTTTGTTGCCATTCTGTATTATTCATATCATAGCCGTTGGGATCTATACTATCATCGCAATGGCACAAGAGTGCAAGGAAAAGCAAGACAAAGTCCTTGATTCCCTGAAGGAATTCCGAAAAGCTTCAACTGAACTCGACTTGTCGATTAATAACGCAATTATGTCCAAAGACCTTGTACGGGAGGTGAGTGGTTTAGTGTGTTACTTGTGGGGGAGGGGTACTTCATACAAAACCCTGGCATTGTTCCAGACTAATTTTGAGATCATGTTCAATCAGTCTAAATGCTATTAAAA